>JAASGK010001039.1:0-12967 GCA_023334195.1 Globisporangium emineosum
TGCATTGCTGCAATCCACGTCACCAGATCTTCTTCACATGCGGCTGGAAGCGCAGGCTTGGGGCCTCGGCGCTTGCGCTCGAAGGCGCCATTTAGTTCTTGCGCAGCAACAGCGCGCTTGAGAGTGCTGCGAGATATGGTGCTTGTTGCTACGACAGCAGCTATTGATTCTCCTCCGAGCACTCGCTCAACAGCATCGCGCAGCTCATCGTCCGTAAAGCGCGCCCGCATTGATCTCTTTGTGTTGGGGGAAATGGTTGTTGGCCGCGTGTGCTTGTGGCTCATAAACTGGTTGGAAATCCGCTAGCCAATTACAGAACGAATTTGAGAAATGCGAAGCAATGATTGGTCAAAAATCAAAAATGGCTCAAAAATTGATTGGGTCCATAAATTGATTGACCACGTTACACTAAATCAACTGCTATTTTATAAAGAGGGAAATTTGTAAGAACCCTATTTATTTAAGATGTAGCGATAAATAGATGACTTAAATTAGTACTCGTATATCATTGGCTATAAATATGAATTTTATGCATTTTAACATACGTTATTGGCTGAAAGTGAAGCAACAAGGCTGCACCGGTCATTTCCTGTTGACGGAATTGAGCAGAACAATAATGGCGTCATTGATGCGCATGTGGCGGCTGCGCGGCGTCGCGGGACTGCAGCAGCAGCGCTCGCTGGCACCGCAGACGCGTGCGGTATCTTCTTCTACTGTTAGTGCTGCTAGTCCTGCTGTTGCTGCTGGGGGTCCCCATGTGAGCGGTGAGGCGCCGGTGCGCGTGCGGTACGCGCCGAGCCCCACGGGGTACCTGCACCTCGGCGGGCTGCGCACGGCGCTCTTCAATTACCTCTTTGCCAAGAGCTCGGGTGGCCAGTTCCTCTTGCGCATTGAAGACACGGACAAGGTGCGTATCAGCTGTGAGAGTGTATTGCAAACGTGTGGGGTGCATCTGTATGTGTGTCTATGGACTGCAAACACTGATGATGCTCGCTTCTCTAGACGCGCCAAGTGGAAGGATCCCTCGAAGCGCTGATCAACAGCCTCAAGTGGTGCGGCATCGAAGAGGACGAAGGTAAGCTATAGCACTACCTTCACGCACAAACAGTGACCTATATGGTAGTGATCATCGCGTTGCTATTGTTATCAGGTCCAACGAAGGGCGGTCCACACGGTCCGTACATCCAGTCGCAGCGCCTTCCGATCTACCAAGAGTACGCCGAGAAGCTCGTTGAGGTGCGTTGCCCATATAGCGAATATAATGATCCACATAAAGCGATGCGTGGTACACTAACCACGCTATCATGACACAGTGTGGCCATGCGTACCGCTGCTTCTGCACTTCCGAGCGGCTATCGAACCTGCGCACGTCGCAGACGCGCAATGGCGAAGCGACGATGTACGACCGCGCGTGTTTGGGGCTCACGCCCGAGGAGATCAGTGCACGCGTCGCTAGCGGCGAGCCGCACACGATCCGTCTCAAGATCCCGGACGGCAAGACCGTCGTGAAGGACTTGCTGCGCGGGTACGTGCAGTTCGAGCACGTCGGCATCGACGACCAAGTGCTCATGAAGAGCGACGGATACCCGACGTACCACCTAGCGAACGTGATCGACGACCACGCGATGCGCATCTCGCACGTGATCCGCGGTGAGGAATGGCTGCCGTCGACCCCCAAGCACGTCATTCTCTACAAGGCGCTGGGCTTCAAGGCCCCGCAGTTTGCGCACCTGGGTTTGCTGCTGAACGAAGACCGCTCCAAACTGTCGAAGCGCCAGGGCGATGTCGCGGTCGAAGACTTTCGGGTATGTAGCGTTGCTACTAGTGAACTCACTACATTTACTCATAAAACCATTGTTGATTTGATAACATATGATGTACAGGACAAGGGCTACTTGCCGAGCGGACTGGTGAACTTTGTGGCACTGCTCGGGTGGAACCCAGCGAACGGCAACAATCAGGAGATCTTTGAGATGAAGGAGCTGGAGCAGCACGTACGTTTGCCTGAGCATGGCCTTCATAGCAACCGAGTTGGTTCGCTTGCTAACATCGTCCCGCGTGTGTGTAGTTCTCGCTGGAGAACGTCAACAAGGCTGGCTCCGTCGTGAATGTCGAGCGCCTGCGCTGGATCAACTCACGCCACGTGCGCTCGCTCTTTGCTGATGAGACTATCTCGGACACCCGGAAGCAGGGCGTGATCGGTGAAGTGCTGCCGTTCATCTCGGCGTCCATTGCTGAGGACGCGGGCTTGTCGGTGGATGACCTGGTCTCCAAGTTCGGCGTCTCGTACGTCTGGAAAGCCATGGACTTGATGAAGGTAGGATATTCTGGCATTCTGGCTCATACTGGCCCAAGTTTAGGTGTTCTGACCATTGTTCATTACCAGGAACGCGTGAGTGCTCTGCCAGAGTTCGGCCCGCTCTGTGTGCCGTTCTTCGTCGACCCGGACCTCTCCTCTGTGGAGGCGCAGGACGTGAAGGCCAAGTACATTGGCGACGACACGAGTACGTTTGTTGGATGCCCAGTAGACATCTAATTTATGATATGAACCTCGTCTGACCGTGTTGGTGTCCCCATCGAATGTGTTTTGCGCAGATGAAATTGTGACCGAAGTGACTGGGAAGCTGCAGGCTCTGTCGGACGACGAATTCAACCCGGTACGAATGGTGGTCTTTGTATTTGAACCTCTGATACATTCGCTCACTCTCTTCACTCACCTACCTCCCCATGGCTCGCAGGACGAGATCACCAAGACGATCAAGGCGGTGGCGAAAAGCCGAAAGCTCGGCTTGAAAAAGTGCGTTCTTCCTCTGCATGTTTGGATGGCGATCAACTGTGGTAACGAACCAGCAGAACTTAACCTGAACTCGTTTGTTGTGCTTTTCTTGTTTGTTCTGCACTAGGGTCCTGATGCCGATCCGTTACTACCTGACGGGCATGGAGGTCGGCGCGGGTCTCGGAGACACGATCGAGCTTCTTGGACGAGACACGGCGTTGCGACGACTGCAGCAGCGACAGTAGAGAAAGAAAACAAAGTTTTCCAGCTTGTGGCTTTTGCAGCAATCGCAAGGCGTCCTCACTCATCAGCAGCGACGAGCTCCTAAATCAATAGAAACACATCATCAAAAGTTGCTTGGCGTTGAGTGAGGCCTTGGATCATAGGCCTTGCTGGCAACCAACCAATTTCAAACAATAGCTAGATGCAAAGGACCTTGCTGTGTGTTTCTATAGGTATATTTACATATCATTGCGCTGCGTGTGTGTGTATCGACAAACTCAAAAGAAAAAGACTCGAGAGCAATTACAAAAAAGCGAAAGCAGTCCCTAGTGTTAGTTCTTTCGCGACACGAAGGGCTTGCGCACCACAAACGTGCCGTTCTTGGAGGACGACTGCTTGCGGTTCTGCACGCGCTTGACCACTTTCTGCGCGCGCGCGGCTTTCGAATTGCTGAAGTTGCGCGCCACTTTGCCCGGCAGCACGACGTTCATAATCGCGGTCTTCTTCTGTTGCTGCTGCTTGTTCTTCTTGTTGTTGTTCTTGATGCTGATTGACGGCGCTTGCTTGATGGTGATGCGGATGTTCGCAGCCTTGTTGTTGCTTGAGCGAACCACTTTGCGTGCCTGCTCCTTCGTCACAACGGTCAGCGTCTTGATGGAGTCGTTCTTAGTCGCATTTGCCTTGTTGGACTTTGTCGATTGCTGCTGTTGCTGGTGCGCATTCTTCTTCTTCGGCTGCTGCTGCTGAATCACTTGCACTTGCTGAGGCTTCTGCTTCGTCTTCTGCTGCTTTTGGCTGCCGTTCATCGCGTTTGGACTCGTGGTTTTTCGCCCAGCGTTCTTCACATTCGCGTCAGGCTTCTTGTTCTTCTTGTTCTTCTTGCTCTTCTTTTGTTGTTGCATGGTGGTGACAATTTGCTTGTTCGCAGCTGCGGCTTTCTTGCCAACGGTAGTCTTTGGCACAGGTTTCTTCTTCTTTGCACTCTTGCTACCGTTGTTGTTGTTGTTGCCATTGTTGGTAGAAGCCGCTGGGAGTGCTGGCAGACCGCGGTTCTTGTTCACGAGGGCGTTGCGCTTCACAGATTGCGCCTTCTTCGTGGCCGAGTCGTTCTTCTTCTGGTTCTTCTGGTTCTGCAGCTGCGAAGTCTCTTTCTTCACAGACTCGTGTTTCTTCTCCTGCTGCTTCTCCTTCTTGACCTCTTTCTTGCGCTCTTTGATCAGATCATCTACAATGAATACATGAGAAGAGTAGCGGTCCAGTCAGTTAGTGGTGCAATCCTTCACACCAAGCAAGCACTGATTGATTGCAACTAGCACGTACCGAGCGAGAGGTCTAGGCGCGCCTCAACCGAGAACGCCTTCGGGCTGATCGTTGCATTGAACGACGGGATGATCGCGACGCCAGCTGTTGGCGTAGCCGGCACGATGATGGAGGTGGACTCGTTCACGATGGCGCTCATGCTTGAAGGCTTTGCAGAGGACGAGGAGGCTTGCACTGGTTCTTTGTGAGCAGGCGGATGTGAGCTGGAGCTGGAGACTTGGGGACTGAGAGAGCAAGAGGAGGCTCGCCCTGGTGCGAGTGCACGTGTCCGTGGCGCGAATCCTTCGTGGGCAGCGGCGCGCTCGCGGCACCAGCCGCTCGTTGCTTGTTGCATGGCCCAGGAACATTCTGCCCCCCTGGTCTGTGACCTTCCATGGATCTGTTTGTTCAAAGAAGAGGCAGGCAAGATACCGTGTCCCCCATTTCCACCAATCGCTGTCAACTATTCAGTTAACATCCAATAAAAATTGTCAATTCAATGAAATCTCCACCAATCAGAGAGCTCTATTCTATGGAAAAACGATCTTTTTCATGTTGAGCTCTTGGATTTTTTTCGAAGGATTAGAGAAGTCCCACATTGCAAATCCGTGAGTGTGTGTCAGTTCAGCCGTTACGCTAGCCTGCATCCTCGCTCTCATGCAAGCTATGGAGATAGACCAGCACAACGAATCATCAATTCCCCAATAGCAAAACGCACTCAGGGCTGGCCGGAGGATCCGTCCAGGAATTCGAGGTGCGTCGCCGTCGCGCGGAGCTGCCAGTGGTCGCGCAGGTGCTCTTCATTCCAGAACTTAGTCAGGTGGCGCTGGCCCGAGTCGCAGAGGATCGTCACGATCGTGTGGCCCGGACCAAGCTTGCGCGCCGCGCGCACCGCCGCGACGCAGTTAAGCGCGCTCGAACTGCCCACAAAAAGCCCTTCTTCGCGCAGCAGGAAGCGCGACATCTCGACGATCTCGTGGTCCGTCACGAGGAATGCGTCGTCGATCTTCGCGCAGAGAAAGTTCTCGGTCAGGCGGTCGATGCCCACGCCCTCGGCGATCGTGTCGTACCGGTGACGTCGCACTTTTGCTTCAGATTGCTGTGGCGTGTAGCAGACGTTGCTGCGAACCTGGCAGCATGAACACACAGACACGTTTGTTTGATTAGTTTGCCCACTGCACGAAGCCAAAGCGTTGTGGCTTTCTCTGATGCGATGATAACTCAGTCTCTACCTTGTTGTACAAGCTCGAGCCTGGCGGGTCTGCAAGGAACACCTGGACATTCGGATCCTGCTCCTTCAAGTACGCGGAAACACCTGCGATCGTTCCACCCGTTCCTATTAGAACATACACGCACACACGAGTTTAGAGAGAGTTTGCGATTACCGTTATGACCATCAGCGAAGTCAGAACTACTCGATGGTGCATCAGAGAAGAGCCCCAACGAAGCATTTGCATGCGTAAACTGTACCTGATGACATGACAAACGCATCCAAGCTCCCGTTCGTCTGGCTCCAGATCTCTGGGCCGGTTGTCGAGTAATGGGTCTCAAAATTCGCGGTGTTTTCGAACTGGTTGGCAAAGTATCCTCCTAGCAACAACAACACGAATCCTCTTTAGCACACATACTCAGGACCATGGTGCAGCATCAAACAAGTGGGGAGCCAGCTCACCTTTAATCGCCTTGGCGCGACGCTTCGCTTCGTTCACGTAGTGCTTGGCGTTCACAATCGACGCGGGCTTGACAAACTCAACGTGGGCGCCGAACTGCTCGAGCAGCTGGCTCTTCTCCTTTGCCTGATCGTCTGGCATCACGATGATGCAGTTATACCCGCGAGCTACAGAGTCACAAGGCAATCGATTCATCGAAACATGAGAATGAGAACCACACTACATATACAAGAGCCTACAACGGGATAAAACGCCACCAACCTCGCGCAACGAGAGAGAGACTGATGCCCGTGCTCCCAGACGTGCCCTCGACAATCGTGCCACCCTCGCGCAACAGATCCCGGCGCTCAGCGTCCTCAACGATGCCCTTGGCGACGCGGTCTTTCGAGCTCCCGCCAGGGTTGAGAAACTCTGCCTTCGCCTTCAAGTGACAGAAACGCACATACACAGAGTCCAGTTACATCAGCGCTAGCACCATGGCAGATCAGTGTATCACATATCGTACCAGGATGGTGCATCCAGTGGCCTTCGAGAGGCTTGTGAGCTCGAGCAGCGGCGTGTTGCCGACCAGCCCCGTGAAGCCGTGTTTGTACGCGGGCTTGCGCTGCGTCTTGCGCGCCATTGCTGTGGTCGTGAGGTCGTGCAGCTTCCAGAGCGAGAGCGTCGCCAGCGCGAGCGAGAAGCTCCAGGATAAGAGCGACGCGCTCCAGTGCGCACTGCCCGCCGTCGTTGTCATGGTCAGTCAACTGATGATAGACAGCCTTGATGAATGGCAAACGAATGCTTGACAAGCAAGAATGGGAAACTGAGTCACCTGGACACCACTGACTTTTAGCTAATCACACTCAATATCTCCATTTATGACGGTATTTTTACCCAATCAAAATTACTGTCATGCTTGAAGCCATTCTCACACGCTCTTCTTCTTCATGCTGATTGAGAAAGACTCGCGAGGGCTCGCTGGAATGCTGGGCAGAGCTCGAGGTCGAAATCCAACTCCAGCACTTGGCTGTCATGGGATAGATAGCACACACATAGTAGCATTAGTACCAATGGTACACTTAGACACGACAAGGAGAGCCAAGCCGTCAAGCACTCACCGTTGCATCTCTTGGAGGTCGAGAAGCAGCTGCATGCGCATCTTGTCAGTGTCCGAGACCGAGGACGCGGTCACCAGAGATGACGACACATTGCGCTGCAGCTTTCGGCTCTTCAGCGATTCCTCCAGCTCTTGCGCCGACTTGAGCAGCTCGGCCGAGAGCGAGCCATAGAGCTCACAGACGTCGTCCAGGATGCTCTGGAAGAGCTGCTGGCGGTTCTTCCCCGTGAAGTGCACGCCCCACTTGCCCACAAATTCACCAAGCGGGCTAGAATCCAACAGAACAAGCGCACACAAATGAGCGTCTGGGTGCTCAAGCGAATAATGGATATTGGGAGCTAGCAAACCTGATAATGTTCGCCACGTAAGACGACGCCACGGTTGGTGGCGGCTTGTTTGTCATCTGGTACTGCCCCTTCACCGTCCTGTACAATGACAACGTATTCGTTAGAGATCCTGAAACCGGAACGCCTCATACTGTACCGAATATGATAGACATATCTCATACCTCAGCGCTGGAAGCACCTTCTTGCACTCCTCCGCGACCATGATCGATGCCGCGGTCCAGCAACACGCTTCGATCTCTCCCAGCGCCGCCAATGGCTACACCCCCACAGAACAGTTTAACAAAATGAGTGTCAAAAGGAACAGCAGCTGCAAGGATCTTTTCCACTTGGACAACACACCTCTCCAAAGTACTCCGTCGCGAAATCGTCGCCGCTGCTCTCCACAAATGGTTCGACGTGCTTTGACACAACTGGGAACAGCTCCTTGACAATCTACAGATACAGATTATTTGTTCGTAGAGGTGTTAGCTTTGGAGTTAAGCCACCCGCTTTCACAATGATTTAACAGCATTTCCACTCACATTGTCGCGGAGGACATGGAAATCGCTCCCAGCGCAGATCAAATCTTCATCGTTGTCGACGAAATAGAGCGGCAGAGCGCTAAAGTCGACCTTGGCACCGCCCCTCAGCTGCTCCACTGCGTCTGCGAGCGGAGCTTTCCAGACATCAATGTAGAACAAGAGCAGCTGCAAGCACAGTTTGCTGAAACTCGGCACGAGCGGCTGGAGAAACACGTGCACAGCCCAACAGTCGTGCATCGCTGTCCACAGTGCTTTCGAGTTCTCAAACAGGAAATGCACGCCGCTCAGCGACAAGTCCGGGTTCTGCTCTTCACGTTTCACACCAAATGCTTTCTCGAGAGATGACGAAAGCTGGGAAAACCGCAGCTGGAAGTACACGTCCATGTTCCACTTCTCCTTGAACTCCACGACGCTCTCATGCGAGCGGAAGCGCATCTTCATGGTCTCGTTCACACAGAAAGTATCCTCCATGCTCGCAAGAAACTTCATACTCTGCGTATAACTCCTGTGGAATCGGTCGGGGTCAGCCGCTTGGAAGATGATGCTGTGCTTCGTCGAGAGAATGTCGTACAACGGTTTCCAGATCGCATTCCCCAGAATGTCTACCGAGCATTTGCTCTCGCCCTGGCAGATCGGAAGCGCGAGGATGTCTTGAAACTTGTTCGCGATGAAGTCGAGAATCGAGTTGTAGATTTGTTGCAGACCTTCGCAGGAGCCGCGCGCTCGACCGTCGAGTTTGCCGCGCGTCACGTTCTCCTCGGCGAACGGCAAAACCAGCAATCTGCCGATCATTTCCTCTGGGATATCGCTCTTCTGTAAAAGCACGTACGACTGCAAGAGGTAGCTGAGCGTCGAGGCGCTGATTGCATGGTCGCGGTTGTAGAACGTATCGGGGAAGATCTCAGTCGCAAACTCGGTCTCAAGGCGCCTCAATAGTGTCTCTTCGATCACAGCAAGGCGTTTCTCCTCTCTCTGCAGCAAGTATTACGATGCTTTAGCATATGAAACGGGCTATTACAAAGAGACACAATTGTTTCCCTCTTACCTGGATGGTCGGGATGTCCACGCCTTCGTAGAACTCCAGCTCGAGCTGAACAAGGTTTTGAGTCGCACGCTCCAGTCGCGCGCAGGTCTCCGCAGCGCTGCTATCGCTTGTAAGAAAGCGCTTAATCTCGTCAAAATTGTCGAAGTCGTCATCTTCCTCTCCGTTTTCTGAATTACTGACTGGTTGTTGCTGTTGACCTCTGCTACTCTCATCTTCGCCATCTTCATCGGGGCTGGCAACCTCCAGCAGCTCTTCCAGCAGTAGCAGCTTTTCCGAGATTCTTTATACAGCGAAAGTACACACGCAGCAATATGTCAGTCGTACGGATACACCTTGTTCATAGCACTCAGTGTGGTCACTGCCTACCTGATGCTCAGTTGGAGGTCCTTCTCGCTCTTGACCAGATCTTCAAACGTCTTCAACTGCGAGTGGATCTTAGACTGCAGCTGGCTCTGTATATGCATGCGCACACGACCAACACCACGAGTTAGCGCACTTGACAGCACAACACAATGGCAACTTAATACACAGACATGCACTCTACAATCGTGAGCTGTACGAGGTCGACGCGCTTCAAGATCGCTAGAATCGGCAGGCGCACCGACGAGACCGCTTCGTCCACGCCCTTCAGCTTGGACGACAGCTGCAGGAACTCGGCGTAGTCCTCATTGATGATTGCGACCAGCTGCGTAGAGGACAGCAGCAGCAACGCGAGCAAGCATGTATACAAGCAGAGACAGAGAGATGGGGGAACACAAGGTCGTCAGAGACTTGTGAGTGCGTGCGCGTGTTTGTGAAGATGCCGTGGCGGCTATGCGGCCTACCTGGTTCTCAAGCGACGTCTGGAAGTCGCGCAGGTCCTGGTGGATCGTCTCCATCGGGTTGCGTGTACGACACTCCTCCAGGAACACCGCCATGGAGAACTCGTCCGCCGCGAACGCGTCCACATCGAAGCAGTACTTGCCGTAGCCCATTGTGCCCGTGTTTGCTTGCTTTTGTTGTTGTGTGTGTGACGGAAATGGGGTCGTTGATGTGTTTGTCATCGGGATCTATCCGTTAATTGTTGGAGTTCTATTCAACCAAAACGTGTGGTCCACATTCCAGTGGTGTGGCCCATCTCATGACAACTTCAACACAACCTGGGACCACAACAAGTGATGAGAACCTCATCACTTGCCCACACTATTTGGATAGATCGAAGCGCAGTCGTTGTCAAGAACGCGCACCAGAAGTCCACTATTCAAGTTCTAGTCACGCCCTCTGCACACGTCCGAGCGCTGCTCCGCAAAGCCGAAACCGAGGACCAATCGATTTCCTTCCCAAGCTGGGTCCAACACCTCGTCACACGCTCCACACTTCACTCACGAAACCATTTGCTCACAACAACCACAGTCCACAGCTTCATCCATCGTTAGCCAAAGCACTCAACCTGTACTATAGTTCATCCAGAACTAGTTCTTGCACTTGAGCTCTCACCTATCGAAGCTAGTAGTCGAGCCACACCTTCAACAGAAAAGGACTGCGACAACCTCAATTGCGAACCAATTTTCAAAAGTTACAAGCCCCCAAAAAAGCACTCGAATCAGCAGAACATCCCAAGCCAAAACCAGTTTCCAACCGTCCAATTTTCGAAACAAAACGCACACAGAGAAACTTCCAAAACTCAAGACTCTCGTGCGGCCTGCTGCGCCTGGATTATCTCCTGGATGAACATGTCCGAGAGCACGATCTTGTCCTGCGCGCAGTTCTGAAGCTGTTGCAGGTACTGCACGGCGTCGGCTGAGCTCGCGGTCGCGGCGTACGTCTCAAAACGTTGGTGTTCTTCTAGCTCCGAGCGAGCGTACTGCAGCAGTCGATCAATGTACCGTCGGTGCGCCACCGACGCCTTCATGAGCACAATGCTCAGTGCCGACGGCTCGTCGCTGTGGTCCGTCGAGTCAAGTAGTGGCGGTGCAGCTGGCGTCGGCGACTCTGCCTCCAGACTGACGTCGTTGAGCTCTTCGTTCAGCGCACGCATGACGAGCTCGTCGTTGGGGCTGTCCTGCACGCCAAAGCTCTCGCCCAGCACACTTGCGCCGAGGCTCTCCTGCTGCTCCAGCAGCTTCGCGCCAGAGATCGTCAGGAAGATCTGGTGCGGACGCGCAAACACGCCGTGCTTTGGTTTGCATCGGAAGTAGTATTTTCCCTTCGCGCTGCCGTCGTTCTTCCCGTAGGGCTCGTCCAGTTCGACACCGACCCAGACGCCTTTCGCGCCGTCAATCTCACCGATGAACCGAACAAACCCAAAGAGCTCCTTGTCTGGAATGCACACGCGGTCTCCGACGTCAAAGTTGAAGCCCGAGATCGTTGGCTCAATCGTAGGGGGTCCATTGTCGTCCACACTGCCGGATATGGAGCCGCTTGCTCTGCTTACAGAAGTGTCAGTCGCCATAATCGACTCGAGCCGCTTCTGCACCTTGTAGTCGACCATCGTCATGAGCAGCGCGGCGCGCTTCGGGAACTTTTGCTGGAAGAGGATGAAGAACTCGTGCGACTGGCTGCGACAGGACGACGACGCGTCGTACAAAGCGTTCTTAAGTCCCTTTTCAAGCTGCTGTACGTCGTTCTTGTCGAGCATGGCGCTCCAGTTCATGAGCGTGAGCTTGAGCGCCGTGATGCACGACAGTCGGATGAGCTTGTTCTTGCTCTCGAGCAGCGTGTCGACAAAGTACCGCAGCGTCGGGCCTTTCACGACCGTGTTCGCGATCAGCGCCTCGACGCACTCGTTGCAGTAGTTGCCGCACACTTTGTTGCCGCCGCCGCGCACTTCCACGAGCGTCGGGAGGATCTCGCGCAGGAACGGCACCATCGCGTCGCGCGTGACTTTCGAGATCGCGAGCAGCAGTCCACACACCTCCTTCACGATCTGCGAGCGCAGGTCCAGCACTACGGTTCGTAGTGGCTTGAGGATCTTCCACACCTCGGACGTGACCGCCGAGACGTCGTCAAGCGTCTCGAACGCGCGCTGGATCGCCCCGAGCGCCGCCATGCGCTCCTGCCAGTTCTCGCCATTCTTCGCGATGCGCTCCATCTCGCGCGTGGTTACCGTCATCAGCGCATCCTATTAGCAGCAGGCGTCGCGCGTGTATCCATCCCACGCAGAGAATAAGCCATTGTGAGCCATCAATGAATCAGTTTAACAACAGAAAAAAAGTATCCTTATGGCTCCATTGGCGCTGCAGAGGACCCAGCAATACAGGAAGACTACAGAGCGAGGCTGCGCACCTTGCTCATTTTGCTGCGGGACGTGAAGTCAGTGAATAGGGGGGCAGTGACGATGTCGAGACAGACGCAGAGAGAGAGAGAGAGAGAAGCTCACGCTCTGGGCATGAAGCGAGCGAGCACTCTTTTTTTCTCCCAACGACGACAGAGCAAAAGCAACAGACTTGACGATTTTCAGTTGCTGGTACGATTCCTAGCAGCAACATAAGATGCGCATACGAGTCGTTCTAGTAACATAAACTTCAAAATGTTGCGTGAATAAATTGAAGACATTTTCTGTCTATTTCAGGAAATAAGATTCAATTCTGAGGCGTTTTGTGGCTAATTGAGGCTACGTGGGCTAAAATATTTGTATAACCGATTTTATTTTTTCTAACACAGTCGGATAAACGGGATTCATTGTGACAAATAAATAGGACCAGCAAATGTATCAAAAAGGTGTCCTATTTTTAAATACTTGTTGATTGAAACAGGACATGACCCAGGTCAGATTAATTCAGTGGCCTGGGGTATAGTCAAGAGAACTCATCGACATGATGTGTGGATGTCCCATCACGATGTCACATCATGTCACGTCCCTTTCAGCATCTTTGCGAGAGAAATTAGTGGAAAAGGGGGCGTTGAACGCAGAGTTCATCGCTGTTCTCTATCTCCTCTACTCTCCTAGACTACCTCAGTCGGCCATGCAAGCCCCATTAAATTCAATTCATTCGGTCATTTGCCTCCA
>JAASGK010001040.1:0-12964 GCA_023334195.1 Globisporangium emineosum
CCCCCCCCCCCCCCCCCCCCCCCCCCCCCCCCCCCCCCCCCCCCCCCCCCCCCCTTCGCGAATGGACAACAACGACGTCCGGTTGTCAACAAGGCACTGTCACGTCGTCTTGGATCTCAGTGTCCTTGTTCATCTTGTACCACAAGCAAGAGAATGGCATTGGTTCGTTAATAACGTAGTCCACACCATTCTTCACCAACATGTCCGAATTTCATAGTCATAACTTTAAATAACATATTAAACCTTGTATATTTTCGAGGTTTTATCCTAGTTTGAAGCCGTGATGCATAGAGTCACATCACCTTGCTTCTCTTCTTCACATAAAGAACGAAGCCCAAAAGCTCCAACAAGCAGAAAGCAAGAAAGCAGCAACACCCGCAGAAGCAGAAGAGCAGCGGTGGCAGTGACGATGGAGGGCGACTACTCGCGCTGCGACCTGTCGGACCCGGACTACGAGGGCGAGCTGACCAAGCGCAGCGTGTGGCTCAAGGAGTGGCGCAAGCGCTACTTCGTGCTCAAGGGCAACAAGCTCTACTTCTGCCGCGCGCAGCACGAGCCGGCGCACGGGCTGATCGACCTTGCGGACTGCCTGACCGTCAAGTCGGCCGAGGAGAAGACCAACAAGCGCTTCTGCTTTGAAGTGGCTACGCCCGACTCCACCTACTACATGTACGCGGAGAACGAGAAGCAGAAGGACGAGTGGATCGGTGCCATCGGCCGCGCGATCGTCAAGTTCTCCAGCTCGTTTACGGGCGACCAGGACGACGAGAGCAGCTAGTTTAACGAGTGGATTTTCAAGGCAAGAGGGAAACAAGCAACTCCGGGCAGGTGCAAAACAAGCAGCGGTTTCTCTAGGCGATGATGGCGCGTTCATTGGCGTGAGCAGAGTGGTGTCGGATGCAGAGGGTAGAGTTTTTGGATTGTTTTTTGGAAAACAGGAGCAAATAATGGGGGAGAGAGAACGAGAACGATGAGGATGTGCGTGCGGCGCGCGCTGACAGAGACAAAGCAAGCAAAAGAGCGAGAACCGAGTGTTCATAAATGTAAGAAGTGTACTATTCATATTAACAATTCATTCATTCATTCTTCACACACAGAACGCAAAAGAGAAGAAGCTGTCAGTGTCTCTCTCGCCCTGCGGCACCCGAGTTCATTTATTTGGTCTGTACAGCGGGTCCAAGCAGGTGAGACGACGTTTCTACTTCTCCGAGAGCGCCTTGAAGAGACTCGGGATGACCTCGATGCGCCACGAGCCACCAGGGAGCACCTCGCCGTCCATGTTCATGCAGTCTTCCTTCTGGTCTGCATCAATCACCACGGCTTTCACTTTCACGTACGTGATCAGTGGACTCTTGAGCTCCTTACCGAAGAGGTACAGCACGGCGAGTTGCAGCGAGCGAAAGATGTTGCCCTTGCGCGAGATGATGAGGTCCAGGTTGCCGTCCGACGGGTGCGCGTACGCGCCATCCGGCGCAGCATTCACGACGCCCACGACCATGTACCGTCCTTCATCGTGCTTCCACGCCGCCTCCGGGTATCGCTTGCTGCTCGCGGGGCTGCGGATCGCGCCGCCAAAGCCGCCCCAGGACTTGCGCGTCGTGCTGCTCTGGCGGTCACCCAACATCACCATGTTATTGTCGTACACGTTGCCTTCTTCCACTTCGAACTGGTCTTGCGCGCCGATGTTGCGGATGTCGTCGTACTTGCAGAGCGGCAACTGCGGCTCTGTCAGCACGTAGCGCACGCGGCCCGTGTGCTTCTTGGGCATCAGCACTGCGCGCTTTACCTTCAAGAACATGTAGCGCGACGTGCCGAGCCAACGGTACTTCTCCGACTCGGCCGCGATGTCGCCGGCGACTCCCCAGCCCACACCGCAGTAGCTGTAGTGCACCTTCTCCGGCTCGTTCTCGGCGATCGTCGTGATCACGTCGAGCGGTCGAATTTTGCGCTTGATGATGCAGAAGATCGCAGATTCGACGGTTGGGATGCCCACACCCGTTCCGAACGCGTTCTGCGTCCCGGCCGAGATGAGCGAGATGGGTGTCGACACCACGATCTCGCGCCACTCATGCTCAGGGCGGCTCAGCAGACCGTTCATGAACTCACACAGCGTGCCGTCGCCGCCGATGAACACGAGCGCCTCAAAGCCGTCGTCCGGCGAGTAGTTCTTCCCCATCTCGATGCCGTGCCCGCTGTGCGTCGTTTCCTCGACCACGTACTCAAAGTTGCCCAAGTCGAAGAACTTCTTCACATCCTCAAACCAGATCTTGCGCGCGCGGCGCTTGCCCGAATGCGGGTTCACGACGATCTTGATCCGGCGCTTCTCGGCGAGCGGTGGCGCACGCGCCTGCCAGCGCACCAGCTCCTGGATCGTGAGGATCCACTTCTCCGCAACGTGCACGTCGTCGCAGGCAAAGTCCGTGAAGCAGTGCTTGCGGCGAAGCGCCTTGGCGCCGGTCCCGCGTCCCTGTTTGAAGTAGTGGATACGGAAGTGACCCGGCTTGGACACTGGTGCTTCGGCGCCGACAATGTCGTCCGTGTCAATGGAACCCTTGTGTCGCGTGCTACAGACGAGTTGCGACAAACATGGGCTCGTGAGCAAGGCAGCAGTAGCATAACAAGTAATGAACTTTAGCAACACAGTCACTCACCCGCGGTACCAAGAGATCACGTCGCGGTCCATGCGAATCTCGCACGGCCGTCTCTTGTAAAGGACTTTAGCAGTCATCTCGTAGTCGAGCGGGGCTTCGCGGCGCGAGTAGGCCTATCACATAGTCCATATAAACTTCAGTCAGACTCACGAACGTATTTGCCGAGTTCACTGTCCCTCATGTTCGTTACCTGCACGCGACGGATGCTCTCTCGCAGGTTGCTCTCATTCGGGTGCTCGAACGTGACATCACCGACGGACGTGGCGCGCGCTGAGAGCGCGGTCTTTGCGAGCTCTCGAGCCGACTCGCGCGAGAGCGCCTTCTGGCTCACGAACGTGCCGTGGCCCTTGGAAAGAGTGCTGAGCTTGCTGTGCTGGCTGTGGCGACTTCCGGGCGAGAGCGGGACCCCGATCGACTGTTGGTACTGTGGGTACGCGCCTGGGGGAAACGCGTTATTGCTGCTGAGCAAACTGCTGTTGTTAGCCGTTCTGTCCCCGCGATTATTGTCTGCCATCTGCTGCTGGTGGTGGTCCGAGTCTGGGCTCTTGGGCGTTGTGACCTCCGAGCCATCGTGCAGACCATACTGCTGCTGTTGTTGTTCGTGAGGCGTGTCAGCGCCATTGCTGCTGCTGCTGGTCGTCGTCGGGATCGCGCCGAAAAAAGCGCTGTGGCCGAGCGGGTCGCTGTCTCGTGGAGAAAGGGCAGACGACGACGCGTACGAACTCATGTCGACATTCAAATTCGAGCCAAAGCGCAGGTCCGACGAGTACGAAGCGTACGACGACGCCGACATCGACGCGTTCTGGGTCATCGCGTCGCTGAAAGTGGCTACACCGCCACCCTCGCCACCTGCGGGTGTTCCTGCTCCTCCATAGACGCGATGGGCCTCCGGGAAGCTGCCGCCCGTACCAGGAGGGGTGCCGACATCGTCGTCATTGCTCGCGGTCGTGAGCGGACCATAGTTACTCGCATAACTGTCGGTGGCGCCCGCGCCGTCGCTCATCGCCGAGTAGTGCGTCGCGTAGCTGTCCGCGTAGCTGCCGCCGTCCCCGTAGCTGTCGTAGCGCGGGGTCATGGAGCCGCCGCCCGTCTCGTCGTGCTGCTGCTGCATCGTGGACCTGTCCTAATGGGAAAGAAAGGCTGGGCTGGAAAAAATACGACGCGCGTGCGGATGCGGAAGTGGGGGATGCGAGGATCAATGCTCCTGTCTTGCCGCGTTTCTGTGAGAGGCGCGCGCTTTTACTTGGTGTCGCAAGCTGCAAATAATCGAATGCGAGTTATTTCTGGGGCTTTCGTTCGTTTCTTTTTGTGTGCTGCTTGTTGATTGATTGTGGCCGTCAGACACAAAAATCGCAAAAAGCTTATTTTGCTGGAACTGGACCCACGGCTGCGGTTTTTAGCCAATCAACATGCGGGAAAAGCATTTTCGCCTTGTTCCGAATGCCCATCCCCCTCAAAGTGTAACAAGCACTGACTGGATTTGGCTTGAAAGGCAAAAAGACTAACATTACAATGAGCGTGCTTCGAATCCAAATGCCAGCCTCTCTGCATGCTGCTACGTGAGAGAAACTGGAGCTCTCTTAAATCACGCGGCTTGTTCAAGCTTGGGGTATCCCCGTACGTGTGTGGTGCTCACAGTTGTTTTCGTTATTCAGCATTGTGCATTGACAATATTTTAATTAAGCGATTTAACTTCATCAACATTGGTTTGCGCTCGAAGCAGGGTTGCGCCTGGCCCGCATCGTGGATAATCATTCGGTTGGCAGAGAGCATAATCACAGCGGGAATTTGGGAAAATCAAAACAATGAACATGGGCGGGCGGATGATTATGCAGAGCTGGAGCTGCATTTTTGTTTTGGTTTTCTCGTTGAGACAAGAAGCGATGGATGGTCCCGGCGCAGACACATTTCCGCGAAACAACCAACCGTGAACAACTCGCTCCCCCTATGCTGCAAACATGCACTTGTTTGTACCCACTGTTTTCGCCTCCATCGAGGCCTTGTTCGATGAGGGATGATCAGAGAACAGGCAATGAATGGGACGAACGGGGGGAACCCTGAAGATCCACCTTCTTTCTATCGTTTAACTTACCGTATTTGCAGGGGGATTCACAAATATCTTTGAAACCAGTTTCGACGATCGCGCGTATCAACGGGCTCGATACATAATGCAAAGAGAAGCCCGAGTTGATGCGCTGCGCTTGGATTTTGGCTGGGACTATTGACCCTTTATATCAACTTAGTCGAAATTATGTACATTTATATTCTATTAAACTATTATTTTACTGTTTTTTGGTATTGCGAATTTTTTAAACAATTTGTAAAGTTTAAAAAGGTAAACGAAGACAAGAACGAAGCCAGCGTGACGCGGCAACTGCAACGACATGCACTTTTCAAGTGAACCCATCCCTTTTTCGCTTCCACCCACCACCCACCATTTTGCAATTCATTTCGACAACTAAATTGAATTGTAATCCACGAACAATTCATTTTGGAATTGGCATGGGTTCATTAGACAGCCAGGTTGGTTATGCCCCACTTGATGCATAACCGTGCGTTCATCAGATATACCCTAACCGCGTCAGCTCATTTTTGATCGAATTTGTGAGCTTTCAAATAGCGTTTCCGAGCCAAGGCTGCTCAGATTCGCGGTTTCGTGGTCTAGCAGACCTGGCCTGGACCACAAAACCTCGAAAATGAGTTGCACTTTCGCACACGTGGCTCCGAAACTCGATTTAAAAGCTCGAAAGCTTTATTTCTTTTTGATCCCAAAATGATCGTGGCTTTGCCATGTGGCGAATTCGTGCAAAGTTGCCTCGCCTCGCCTCGAAATCTGAAATCTGAAGATTCTCTTTCCTGGATGGTTTCACAATTCATTTCGATTCATTTCAATTCAAAAATGATTTACAGTAGGAAGGTTTTCATTAGAATTGTGTTAACTTTTTGTTCTCATCTGATTGGCTACGATTGGCAGTCATCCCTATCCCTCGCTCGATCACGCACGATAATTTGCTGATACAATTTTGGGTGCAAACTCCACCGCGCTGATTGGTCGAGAGCATATGTGTCCCAATTTTGACAAAATGCCCAAACCAGGTGGAAGGTGAAACCCAAAAAAACAATTCGCCCCAAAACAAATGACTGGCCACTTGACTTGAGTTCATTATGAATGTGCCTAATCCTTTTTAAAGTTGATAGTTTGCTCGATGAGCTGGCCACTTGACTTGATTTTATTAAGAAACTGACTAAACCTTTTTATTGTATTAAACTTGGTTAAAGTGTCTCGTTTTGAGATATGTTTTATGTTTGGATCTACATTTGTATTATTCTGAAGGTGAGCGAGCCAACAAAAAAAGGGATTGAAACCCAATCAATTACCCTATCCCTATAAATTGAATTGCTCCGCTATTGTTTTGTATCGAGACCACACCCACATCCATTCCTATATTAATTGTATCGGAAAAGAAATTGAGCAAGGTTGCTTTTTGACGTCCATTCTCCGTGCGCGTGCGTCATTTGACAATAAATTATAATTTATGAAGGACTTAATATCCCTATGGGAATTGGTCAAAAATCAACATAAAATTCGTATAAATTGGTCAAAATTTTGTCCGAGGGTTGGGGAAGTGACTTAAAAAACACAGCTCGATATGTCCCTGCTCCAGCTGTACACAATAGCAGCTTGGGGAGGATACGATTATTAACCTAACCCCATCTGGAGTGTAATGTCTCCAAAGTTGGAGAAATTTGCTCGATTTTCCGCAAAAACAGGTACAAATCAGTGTAGGGACGGACGACACGACACCCCTTCCGTAACCGGGTAAATTACATTTGGGTCATACCCATAAAATGGATTTTTGAAGGTTTTGGGATAAACCCCATTTATCAACTCGTAGAATTTATCTTTGTAGGATTTATTTTATGGATTATTTTTTTATAAATTATAGATATAAATTTAGGCTTTGTCGAATGTTGAAAAAAAGTGCTCACAATACAAACTTGGAGAGATACTTATACTAGAGCTTTGTATGGGAAATACAGAATGAAGGTCTTTGTGAGCAGTTTGTGCAAATTTATACACTCTAAAACACATATCCTGTCAGTTTTTATATTTTGACTTCCTATATAAAGCAACATATCAAAAGATAAAGGTCTACCACACTGGAGTAAAACCTCGATCCCGGTGGTGGCGGCCGCAAAACTGAGTGAATGAAAAACCTTAATTTGTTGTTGTACCGTAAACCTTGAAATATTATCGTATGAAAGGAAAACTTCCGTATTATACTGTAAGAAGAAGTATATTTACACAGATTTAATGTGTGAATCTGTGAAAGATTCCATCATGGATGCTGGTATCATTCTGCTTCATGTGCCTCTGCCACTCAATCAAAGCAAACGGAAACAATGGATGGGGAAACGACGCGCATGGCGATGCGCGCAACGGAAGCAGCAGAGGAGAGCCGCGTGAGCAGCGCCAGCGCGAAGACGAGCAACAAGGGTGAGGAGGTACCCGCGAAGAAAAAAGAGCAGAAGGAGGACTCTTCGTCCTCGCGCCGCCACGCGAAAAAGCCATCGGCGCGCGGTCGAGGTCGCGACGAGCGAAGGCGCCGCCACTCTGCTTCTTCTTCTCCGGCGTCTTCGAGATCCCAATCCAGGTCAGCGACTCGTTCGAGAAAAGAAAGCAGAAGCCGACGCGGTGGCGAATCCAGTCGATCGACGCGCCACCATTCGTCGCGACACCACCGCCATCATGATTCTTCTTCCAGTAGACGCAGCCGCAGTCGAGAGCGCCATGGACGCCGCAGCAGGCATTCACGATCGAGATCACGCTCAACTTCGAGAGAGCACCATCGCGAGAAAAGCCGTCGGCCGTCGAGACGAGAGAGTCGCGAGGAAAGTGGCTCTTCACGCCGGAAGAACAGCGACGATAGGAAGCGCGATGGTGATCGTCATAGAGATGACAAACCCACTTCGTCGCATCGCAAGCGCTCGCGGGATGAAGAAGAAAACGATCACGGTGCTGACGAGAAGCGTGTGAAAGAGACCAAGTCGGATGGAGAAGCAGGGAGTGGCGTTCTGGCGAAAGCAACCGAGGAGAAGAAAAGTGGAAAAGACGAGTCGGCGGTGCTCAAGGAATCGAGTAACAATCTGCAAAAAGAGAACGCTCCGCCTCAAGTGAAGACCTCTTCAGGCGGCATCAAGGACCAAGAGAATGGTACTGGAGTTTCTGGGTCGACTTCTCCACTTGCAGAAAGCAGCAGTCAGTCGTCAGCCGAATCGAAGAGCAATGCAGTTCTCGTGGATCCCCTCGCGGTTGCATCATCAGCGAGGAAGTTGATTGAAGAAGCGAAAGCGAATCTGCTGAAGGGTGAAAACAAGGTTGTGCCTACTACCCCAGCTGTTGATGTGAGCTCAATCAAGATGGATATTCTCAAAGCACTCGCAGAGGCCAGAAGCACGATCGCAGAGATCAAAGGAAGCGATCCAGTTGTAAACGACAAAGAGAAAGCGGAGAAAGCGGTGGAACCTGAAAGCAACGAAAAAGCCACGCAACCGCAGAAAGAGCCCAGCAGACGAAGCAAATCCCAATCACCGAGGAAG
Source organism: Globisporangium emineosum (assembly GCA_023334195.1). Classification (NCBI taxonomy): domain Eukaryota; phylum Oomycota; class Peronosporomycetes; order Pythiales; family Pythiaceae; genus Globisporangium; species Globisporangium emineosum. The sequence continues at coordinate 8,253 of JAASGK010001040.1, forward strand.
AAAGTTCAGTCGCCGACGGTAGCTGCTGCTGCTGCAGTTGACGAGTTCGATATGTTTTCCATGGCAGAACTGGACGATTCCGCGATGCCCACGAGCCCAGGTGTGTCAGCTCTGACTGTCAGCGAGGTGAATCTGCAATCGAACTGTGATGACGCCGAAGGATACTACACCACAACGGTCGGAGAAGTGCTGAATGGAACGTATCGAGTTCTCGGTGTGGTCGGCAAAGGTGTGTTTTCGACTGTTTTGCGCTGCGCTCGAATCGCTCCGTCAAAAGGCAATGAAATTGATGCTGTCGCGATCAAACTCATTCGCAACAACGAGCTCATGCGCGACGCTGCACAAACTGAAGTCAAACTGTTGAAGGAACTTTCGGAACGGGACCCTCGTGACAAGAAACACTGTGTCCGCTTGCTGGATACGTTTGAGCACCGCAATCACGTTGCGTTAGTATTTGAGTCCATGCAAATGAACGTTCGTGAAGCAATGAAGAAGTTCGGCGGCAAAGGCGGTATCTCCATCCAAGCTGTCCGCGTCTTCAGCAAACACCTCTTGATCGCGCTGAACCACCTCGAAGCCTGTGCAATTGTTCATGCTGGTAAGTCACTCCTTTGTTGTTGTTGTTGTTGAGGAAGTCAATACTCGTGTCTAACTTGTGTCCTTGCTGTCATTGCAGATATTAAACCCGACAATATTCTGCTGGACGACAAGCAAACGACGATCAAGCTTTGCGACTTTGGCTCAGCTTTCAAAGTGGACGAAGGGAAGCAAGATCCGACACCGTACTTGGTCAGTCGTTTTTACCGAGCACCCGAAATCGTACTGGGACTCGCTTACGACAAATCGGTAGATATGTGGTCGGTCGGTTGCTGTCTTTTTGAAATGTTCACTGGAAAAGTTATGTTCCCAGGGAGCACAAACAACGAAATGCTGAAGCTGTTCATGGAGCTGAAGGGGAAGATCCCGAACAAGCTGATCAAGAAGCATCGTCAGGCGTACATTGAGCAGTTCCAGATGGAGCCGCATTTCACGGAGGATTTGAAGTTTTGCAGCCGCGAGTCTGATCGAGTCACTGGTGAGTGAATGCATTCCTAGAAAATAATCCGACTGTGTTGCTGACGCGTGCTCTAATTCTTTGATGTGCAGGAAAACCAATTCTCCGACTGATGGACAACGTGAAGGCAAAGAACGATCTCGGAAGTAGTCTGCTTGCTGCGAAGAGCAGCACAGATGACCGCAAGCTGGTACTCGAGTTGCGCAATTTACTTGAGCGAATGTTCACGCTTGACCCATCGAAGCGAATTTCCGCCCGCGAGGCTCTGGCGCATCCGTTTGTGAAGACTTCCTAGAAGCTATTGGAGTCAGCAACACAACAGCAGACTTCGGTTGGAGCTCGCTTTGTCTACAACCGACACGGCTTCGATACGACTGCGGTCTCCGTCACGGTGAAGCTGTAGGTTCTTTTACATTGCTTGTTTTCCCTCTTCGTGGATATCCCCCAATTTACATGATATCTGACCCTCTTTTTTATCTCATCAATAGAGATGCCTTCGAGCGTTTTCGCTCTCGAGATGAGCTTCTCGTCTGCGCTTTGTTCTTCAGATGTTCATTCGCGCAGCCCACACCCCCGGTCCCCTCCCTTAGTCGCTCAGTGTTTGGGCGTCAGGTGGAAAGAGAATGCCACGTTCTATTCGGACTATTTGCGGTCCATCGGGGAACCACTTGCCTGGCGCAATCTGCTGGCTGCCGTGTGTTGCGTGTGGTGGGATCACACCTGTCCAGGCAGCCAATTCCCAGATCTTGCGGATACGATTTTGGCAACTACTCATGCTGCTTGTACTGACCGAAGCTGTGTGTGATTTTCGATTTCAAAAAGCAGTGTCAAGGTACGTTTTCATCAGCACCGTTCTTTCTCGACGATCGCTCCGAGGCGCCTGAGCACGTCGAACAGGCAATTTGTGAGGGTCTGTGCTGCTCTCCTGGACTCCTGGAGGCTGGAAATTGGCGTTGTGTACAAAGTTCACAGTGTCAGTTGGGGAGGCGCATGCCGCTTTCCCTGGGCTCCGGAACCTGCTGCTGCTACAGATAGCTTTGCTCCGCATCCATCTGATGCAGAATTTTCAAGGGATATGCATTGTATTTACTTAAATGGATGGGCCTATGACCGCGTGGAGTACACGTAGCAGCCGTACAGGAAGAGCAGCGTGACGATCATCCCAGCAATGACGATCCAGAAATCCACCGCGTCTCGACGCTCAATCACACGTAGTAGAGAGCTCGACAGCCCTAATCTGTTCGCAATATCCAGCACTTTGGTTCGCGCGCTCTGCACAACATCAACACCGGCGTAGCAACAAAGCAAAACGATGGTCAGCAATCAGCATGTTCGGATGTTGCGTTCCAAACTCAGATACGAACCTTCATTCGGTTGCGCTGGTCGCCCAAGTCGCCGAGAATGGACTGCGACAGCATAGTGAGATCCGACACCATCTGTGACGAGTTCTGCAGCGACGCCGACTCCTGCGACGCGTACATGGCGCTATTCGACCCATCAAAGCCCTGCCGCAGACCCATCGTTCATCACGTACATAACAACTGAGCGTCAGCTCCCATGTTTATCAACGCAAGTGTATAAATGATTCTTCGCGCACCCCGTTTCTACGATTGAGTAGTGACTCGCGCTCGCGCGCCTCGACTTCTCGTCTGCTCACGCTGTAAATGTGCTGCTCCAGCGTGTTGCCGACCGCCTGCGTCTCGTTGCGTAGTTGCTGCAGCTTCCTGACATGCACCGAGTAATAGCGATCAATGAACTTGCAATGCCTTCACATGGTCTGGCTTGTTCGCGCAAGCAAACAGTTCCAGGGAAAGGGTACACAAATATACACACGCACTTGGCCCACGTTTCGCGCTCCACTGGGTTCGGGTAGACCTGCACAAGCGAGTCGAGTTGCCAGAGCAGCTGGTGCAGCTGGCTCAGGTTCTCGCGCGCCTCGCCCTGCAGCTCGTCGCTCGTCTTGCCGCCTAGCCGCCCCGAGTCCAAGTAGCTCATCTGCATCTTGAGCTCGAACTGGAGCTTGAGTGCCTGGGGGTAGAGCGCCGACAGCGACTGCTGTTGCTGAGGCTGGTGGTGTGAAGCGTACATGGCGGATGGGAAGGGGGGGGTCGTCCACAGAGGCTGATAGAGAGATAAGGAAATGAACACCTTCCACGTCAGACGAATGTTTTGCTTTGTTCAGCAGTACTAAAATCGATTTGTTGTCCAATCTCATTAAAGTGCGAAACGACCAAATTACCTGTTTCGCTCGCTAAAGTACGAAATGTTTGACACGCTTTATGTCAAATCGTGGTCGTCGAAAGACACTTGGGAACTTCGTTCCTTACTGACATAGCACCACTGATCGAGCCTCTAGCCCTTCGAAGGTACTCGGGGCGACCCTTTCCTCGAATCGCGCTCGTCGCCACCTTCCAGATGTTCGACGCGGCGTTCGTATCTCGGTTTCACAGCCTGGAACAGGTTGCGCACCTGACCAGCCGTGACGCAAGATGCTGCCGCTCCTGTACGGTCTACGGTTCTTGGAGACCCGGAACGTCTCGCACACGCCCTGTTCGCACGCGCTACACTTGCAGCTGGTGCGGAACTCATCGACCAGGTACACGTCGTAGCCCACCTTCCGAAACATCGTCCTGAAGGCCTCCTCTTGCCAGGTTCCGTGGACCTGCGGTGCTGCCTCTGATTCCAATCCCCAATCTTCTATCGCGACTATTGTTTCTGTTCCGCTTCCGAATAGCTTCTCGAACCGCTTCAAGAGACGAGCTTCCGTTATCTGGCGACGCATGTAGCCCCCCAGCTTCAGCTTCCGGAAGATGTACTCGTTGTACACGGGGCTCAGATGCCTGCTCATCTCGTTCTTTTTCTCCACGTAGGGTTTGAAGCGCTCGAAGTAGTCGAGCATGGTGTTCATGTGCCAGTAGTTTAGCTCCTCCGACACGTACACCTTGTAGCGCCGCTCGTAGAAGGACGTGAGCGTCTCCTTGGTGCGCTTTGTCTCGGAGTTTGGAGGCCTACCGTGGGAGGGCGGCTCGCAGAGCACCTTCATGACTGAGGTCACGAACTGTCTGTTGAACGTGGGCAGTTCGTCGTCCCTACCACTGCGTCAATACGAGCCTCAAGAACATCGTCAAGGACGATATCGTCATCGAGAAGCTAACCCATGCCGTGCTACGGGCCAACGGCATCATGATCCACACGCTCCAGCTGCTCAAGCTGTACCTGCTCCACTGTTGCGAGGAGGCGGGTCCGGTGGCTCCTTCATGTTCCCCGTTCGAGCGCGTTCGCTTGAGGTGCAAACCCTAGACAGGTGTGCCGATGCGTGCAAATGTAGAACTGAATATGTATTGGAAGGAAGAGAGCGGAGATCGATGGCCTAGGTCCGTTGAGGCCGGTGTGGACGGTCGCGCCTGCATCGTACCACAGGAAACCCCATAACTACTGCGGTGGACCTCTTTAATGGCTAGTCCAGGCCTCGTTGAGGAGACGGCGACCCTTCATCGCTCACTTTTAAAAGTGAGCGATGGACATAGCGACCCAAGCCAACTCCCTGCAGATATTCGACGCAAATTGCTTCAAAAATTCCGAGAGCTTATGCTGAAGAGTAGGAGAGATACCCATGGAATCCAGATTCGTCTTTTTACTACCCTCACAGTTGAACCAA
>JAASGK010001041.1:0-12964 GCA_023334195.1 Globisporangium emineosum
TCGTTCGAGCGCATCATCAAGTTCCACCGCTGGCTGGGCATGGCCATGACGATCGCAGTCATCATCCATTTGGTGGATGCTCTCAAGCTCACGACCGCGACCGAGTCGGAGAAGTATGGTAAAGTTACGCCGGTCTACGGCTTCATCGCCTTCCTGTCGTTCGTCGGCATGGCGGTCTTGGCCAACGAGTACCTGCGTCGCAAGGCATTCGAGCTCTTCTACATCACCCACCGCGTGCTCTCGATCGTCGGCCTCGTGTTCTCGATCTTGCACGCGCCAAAGGTGGTCCCTGCCGCACTGGTCGTGCCTCTCGTATTCTACGGCATTGGGTTGTTGGTGCACTGGTCCATGGCGTACACCACCACGTACCAGGCGAACGTGTCTGTGCACCACTCGTCCGGCGCGACGTCGCTGGTGCTGCAGGCGAACGACAAGACGGGCAAGTTCGCGATGAAGATGAACCCGGGTTCGTACTTCTGGGTCAAGATCCCCACGATCTCGCACACGCAGTGGCACCCGTTCTCGGCGATCGTGACCCCTGACGGCAGCTCGGTGGGCTTCTGTATCAAGGCCATGGGTGACAAGTCGTACACGCGCATGCTGCTGGAAGAAGCGCAGAAGAAGCACGCGGTGTCGGTGAACCTGAGCGGCCCAGTGGGCAAGATGGCCGTCGACGTGGACCTCTACGACGTCGTGATCCTCATCGCTGGTGGCGTCGGCATCACACCAATGCTGAGTCTGATCAACCAGAAGCGCTTGTTCCCGTCGTCAAAGGAAGCGTCGTCGTCGGCCAAGTCCCCGGACTGGTTCGTCGTCTGGTCGGTGCACGAAGCCAACCACCTGCTCATGGTCGAGGACTTCATGCCAACGCACGCGCAGCTGGATTACGCTGCTAACGCGCGATCGAGCATTCAGGACCCAAACGTACCGATGATTGGAGGCAACGGTGTGCGCAACTCGGTCAACGTGAACTGGAACTTCCATGTGTCTACCGCGCAGAGCGAGGGCACTGTGGAGCGCGAGAACGGTGACGTGCTGCACTACAAGGCCGGTCGCCCCGTGCTGGATGAGGTGGTCAACAACTCGCGCTTCGTGGGGCGGCGCCGCGTGGCCGTCGTGGTGTGCGGACCGCCGACCATGTGCGTCGAGGCGCAGGCGCTGGCGCGCCAGTGCAGCTTTGACTTCCACAAAGAGGGCTTCGAATGGTAGAGATATTGTTGAGAAAGTGCAGCAGAGTTCAATGAAAACCCAGCAAAGTGTTCAAACCTGTTTTCACCCAATCACCCAGACAAGCAACACATTTCAACACTGGTGTTGAAATGTGTTGCTTGCTTTGTCTCAAAATCAAATCAAACTGACAACCGAAAATGACGAGCAGCAAGCGGCTGGTGCGGATCATCGTGCTGGGCAACGCCGCCGCCGGTGCAGAAAAGCAGGCGATCGCGCTCAGCTCGCGTCTGCGCGACCGACTGCGCAAGCATCCAGTGGTGGCTGGAGGCGCAGGTACAGATGGCGTGAGTTGTGTGCGCGTGCCGTTCCACAGCGACTCGATCGCGCACAAGCTGCCGCCGCTACTGCAGGTGGCGGCGGCGCGGCTCACGGGCAACGCGTTCTTTGGATACGATCTGTCGGAGGAGCGCAAGGCGCAGCTGCAGGGTGGCGAAGAAGGCGATGGCGACACTTTGAAAAGCATTGACGGCAGGAAGCCGCCACTCAACGTGGTCATCGGATCCGGGCGGACGACCGTCGCGCTCTGCGCCACGCTCAAGCTGATGGCGAGACGCCCGGGCGACATTTTCAACATCCAGATCCAGCACCCGCGCGTACCGCTCTCCTGGTTCGACGCTGTCGTGGCGCCGCGTCATGATTTCACTGCAGACGCAATCGCAAGAGGAAATCGCCATGTGCACTTGACCACAGGGACTGTGCACGACATCAGCAACGAGCTGTTGGCGCAGCAAGCAGAGCAATGGCGAGAAGAGTTGGCCAAGTACACGCAAAATAGAAGAGCGCGCGTGGTATGGCTCATCGGTGGACCGTGTCGAGGTTTTGCGTTCACGGAACAAGACGCGGACGCCATGGCGAAGAGTTTTGTCAGAGTGTTGAAAAGCAAAGCGCTGGGTGAAGAGGAAGACGACGACCTCGCGGTGTTCGTGACATTTTCAAGGCGGACCCCAACAAAGGTGCGTGTACGGCGGCCTCCTGTCTTGTTGGTATGTATGCAAGTCTAGGTTTCTAACGACGTGAGGACTCTGTGCATGTGGTTTGGCTCATGGTTTGTAGGCTGCCGAGATCATCCTGCACCACCTTCGTAGTAGCTTCACAAGCGTAGACCAGCTCTTCATCTGGGACGGTCGAGGCGAGAACCCGTACTATGCATTTCTCGGCGTTGCGTCGCTAATCGTCACGACCCCAGATTCTATCTCGATGACGACTGAAGCTATCGCGTCCACGAAGGCGGTGTTCACGATCAGCACTGAGCGCGCCAAGGTGAGCCCTGTCGATTGGTTTCTGTGCATGGGCTTCACTTACGCTATGGCTCTGACCCTGTTGCATGTCACGCTGTGCTTGTTCTCTTGGTCAAACTCGTTAGGGTAAGTTTCTTCGGTTCCACCAGGGGCTCTTCCAGGCGAAGCTCACGGCGCCGTTCACAGAAGAAGCCGTCGCATCAGTGCTCCAACGCTCTGAGAGTATTGCGAAAGCGCACGCAGAGAAGAAGCAGCTGTTGCCATCCGAAGCACTAGAGCGCGAGCTGGGCGTGATCACAGACGCCATCGCGCGGCAAATCATTCGAGGCATGTGAAAGTGGGCTGTCAGGCAGTGAGGCGCTTGTAAAAATCAACATGACTGTCTTCAAATGTGACTACTGACACCGAATATGTATTGCTCCCTCTCAAACCCGTTTTGTGGCCTCGATCAAGTGGTTCGCATTTAGAGAGTACCGTATGCGCAACGAAATATAAGCCCGGACTTTCTCAATAGGAAATGTATCGGGAACCCGCGGACTTCTAATTCCAAATAGCAAAATGGCTCGGGTTTTCGATCCGGACGACAATAGGAAATGTGTCGAAAATGCTCGCCTTCTCCTTCAAATAGAAAATGACTCGGGGTTTTTTGCTGGCGAGTTCAAGCCAAACAAACAGAAGCCCACACGACAACCAGAAAGCAATAGCAGCAAGCGACCACCGGTTGGAGCATGGCGAGCGGCGGCGTAGCGGACAGCGCGTTCGCGTTCCTCAAGACGCACAGGCAGCTGCCGACCCTGGCGCGCTCTTCATCACTACCAGCGGCAATAGTAGCAGGCAAGTCTACGGCCGGCTCTGCGTGGGGGAGAGGCACGCGCCAGTGGAGCCGAGCGCCACTTTCTGTCGCAGCAACTGATGACGGGGAGCAGCAGACTGGCAATGGCGACGAGATGCCGCGTGAGCTGCGCACGCTTGTGGGTGCGTCGTACGACGTGTTCATGCGGCTGAGTCGCCTCAGCGAAGAGAAGAAGCGCGCCGACCGGGAACTTGGCCCGTTCGAGGTCGTGAGGGCGAGTCGCCAGTACCGCGAAGCGCTCAAAACGTGCATTTTCGCGATCGAAGACCGCGTTGAGCTGCAGCAGCAGCAACGAGAGAAGAGCGCGAATGTTGCTGGCACTGTGGACAACGAGGACGATGACGAAGAGTTTGTGGAGCTGCTCAAGGTGTCGCTCGCGATCTGGCATCTGTGCGAGCTGCTGTTCCTGCAGCGCCGCCCGCGCGACGACAAGTGGATCGCGTACGACCTCGCGCAGTGGCTGCAGGAGCATTTCGCGAGCGCGCTCATGGAGCAGCTGGAGGCCGCGAGCGCGGTGCTGAAGAACGCGGTGCAACCGGAGCAGGACCCCGCGTACTGGTCAACTTTGCACTCGTTTGTGATGGCTGGCTGCGGTGGCAGTGCGTGGAGTTTGCTGTCGGCGCACTCGAGCTTCAAAGCGCTGTCAACGCGCGACGTGGCGTCGTTGACTGGTGTGTCGACTCGCGCATCGTTTCAGGCGATCCAGCAGCTGCTGCTGAACATGCCGAGCAAAGCCGGCAATGGAGGAGGCCAAGAGCAAGACGCGGTCGACTGGAAGCAGTGGCACGACGCGTGCCAGTACCTGCTCAGCACAGACTCATATATCAAGGCAAACGCGGGCTTGGCGACGCTGCTGCGGATCCTGGGCGCAGAGGACGACGCGCTCGTGCGCCACGCCAGCTCCTGGTACGAGCTGATGATGGCGCGGCTCTTTCTCGAAGAGCCGAAGCGCGTCGCACACCGCTTTGAGTTCCTCATGGCGAACTGCTTCCGCACGTACAACGCGGACGTGAGCGTGATGGGCAACTTTGACTGCATCATCCTGGCGATTCTAGAGTACGACGTGCAGAGCGCGCTGCAGGACATCCACGCGCTTGGGTTCACGTGGATGGCGGCGCACTTGGCGGACCTGCTCACGAAGAGCGGCGCGATCTCGGACGAGGTGCTCGAGCAGCTGGACGTGTCGCTGCAGGAGTACTTCCTGCTCAACTACGCGATGGACGTTGGCGCCAGCAGCGGACTGTGGCAGCTTGCGCTGGGGTACTACGAGAACTGTCCTCGCCTGGGGCTCGTTGCGGCGCGGTCAACGCTCGAGCGCGAGCCTGTCCCGACCAACAACAAAGCGAACCAACTGCTGGCGTACTGCCAGAACAAGCGCGGACTGAGCCACGTGCAGTGCGCCATTGTGCTGCGTCGCGCGCGCATCTGCAAACAGAAGAGACTCTACGGCGCGACGCTTATCTGGTTGCTGCGCGGCGGTCACTTGGACGAGGTGGACGCAATCTGCGAGCTCGTGCTGCTCGAGTGCGAGCAGACCAAGTCGTTGACGCCGCTGAACGAAGCGATCGAGTTCCTCGAAGCGCACCTCGAGATGGCGCAGACGCCGCTGCTCGAGTGGCTCGTGCGCTACCGCGAGCTACACCTGGTGCTAGACGACAGCAAGTCGCTGCGAAAGCAGTTGAGCGCTGCCGCTGCAGATTACGGATATGAGAGCGACCAGGAAGACGGAGCCGCATCAGCAGCCGAGATCGAGAAGCAGCTCCGGTTCGTGCTCCAAGAGGCGGCGAAGCGCATCCATTTGCTCGTGAGCTCGTCGGCCGCGCCGCGCCAGCTGCGCAGCAAATTGCTGCAGGAAGCAGAGAAGCTGCTGGAGACGCAGCCCACGATCTACTCGTCGCAGTACCTGTACTCGCTGCTCGCATACCTGCACCAGCTCGACCGGTCGTTCGACCGCGAGAGCTTCTACCAGTCGAAGAGCAACCAGCAGCTGAAAGTACGCGTCGAGAAGCTGCTGGCGCGTAATTTATCGGAAGCGATCCTCGAAGAGGCGAACGCCAGCAACTCGCTCTCCATGACTGCTGCTGCTGCTGCTGCGGGAGCGTCGTCTGCTGCAACCGTGAGCAGTATCGGCGTGCCACTGCTCACTGCGGCGTCTGCGTACGGCGATCGCTCGTTCACTTCGATGGAAGAAGAATAGACGACTCTGTGGCTGGTACTATTGGCGCTAGATGCTCTGCTGAGGATGTTGGTGCTAGAGTTACATCCGCTGGAGCTGCTACCGCCACAGGGACGAGAGGCCGAGCCCGACTCTCTTCCGAGACGCGAACAATGTCGCCCACAAGCTGGTAGACCGACTGCTGGTGCTGTTGCTGATGGGCTCCGCCCAGGAGGAGTTTGCTGTTCGTTCCAGACCCGAGCGCTTTTTTCCTCGGCAAGGGCACTTGCTCATCGATCGCTATGTTAGAATTTCCAAGACCCAAACACAAAATGCACGCAATTCGTAAGTGAACAACGACAGTGTTCTCGCTGCTTTTTTTTCAATCATCATACAGTTCTCACCAGTTGACTCTCCCTGTCCACTCATGGACCTCCTTCCACAGCGTCAGCGCATCCAACATTGTCAGCACCAACAGAAATGCATGGAACCAATTTCAAATTCGCTCACCTTCGGAACATCACGTCACCGCGCACTTGCTCCGAGCGGATCATGATCTATTAAGAAGTGATGACAACGTGAATGGATATATCGAATACGATGACTGGCAGACACAGACACAACAGCGTACACTCAGAGTGGAGTTGAACCGCGATTGCTCGAGCAAGTAGGTCCGTGCAACCTGGACGAACGGAACGGAGCAACAGATAGCAGCCAAGTCAGCAACCTCTCATTATCTTGCGTTTCACACAGAGAAACCAAAAGAGACCTCGCTGATGCCAGCGTACTCTGCGAGGTCAATGTGCACGAGCCCGAGGCGGGAGTACCCTCCAACACGGTTCTCCTGGCGGATCGAGAGCCGCAGCACGCGGGGCTTGAGCACTTTGGTGTCCGGCTCGAGCTTCAGCTCGCAATTTGGCAAGTTCACGAGCTCCGAATCCCACGCCACGACGTTCGAGCTCGTGACCTCGCGAGCCTCGCTGACGCCGCAACAGCCATTTGTGGGCTTGCCTGAGGAGACGAGTTTCCACTTGAAGAAGATGCGCGCGTGTGGGTGCGGGATGTTGGAGCACGAGTGCACGAGCGCGCGGAAGTGGAAGACCACATGGAGACTCTGCATTTGGTTGGTTGACGTCTTTGATTTCTGATTGTGAGAGCAGCTTGTGTGAGAGTTTGGCCTTCAAGAGGGATTACTGATTCTCAACGTGGCGACTCTGTGGCGAGTGTACTGTACCCATTTTCGCATTGAGAGCTCCAGTGTTGAGAGAGAGCTGTGGAGTGAAGTGGAGTGAAACCCCTTGGTGACATGAAAAGAAACGTGAAAGTGGACGAGTCGAAAGCGGTTGGTGAGCTAGATGAGGAGGAAACGAACGTTGTAGGGGGATTATAATTAACAACCTCGCGACATGTCGAGGCTTTCTTTCGTTTGTCTTGACTTGGCAGTCTCAAGGTTTCTCGCCGAGCTCCACACGTTTCGAGGACCAGATAGGTGGGTTTTAGCATGTCTCGGTGCTTCAAATTGGTATATTCTGGCTCACCGTTTCTTCATTTGTCACGCGTCAAGGCTCGGAGGGTGTCGTCGTGTTTTCCTGTCTCGTGTGTGCTCAGGATCGGACCAAATTCACTCTACATTACATGAAAAGAGTACAAACACACAAATCAACAACGTGAGCGTTCATTCCCTCTTATTACCTTTGAAAAGACCACGCTCTATGGTAACCCTCTCTTCTACGCACTCTCTTCGCCGAGCAGATCCAGCACGTCCGCCATGAAGTCGCCGCCCTCTTTCTTGAACTTCACCGCGGCTTTCACCGCGTCCTTGAACACTTTGACGACGTTCGTGCCGTCCGCCGCAGACACAAAGTCGAACTCGAGGCTGTGGCTCTCGGCGAACTTGAACTTCTTGCTCGTCACCTAGCAGCGAAACCAACCAAGACCCGTGTTATGATACTGCACAGGTCACTGAGCACAGGGCAGTAAGTAGCGAAGCTCATACTGCCATGTCGACGTCGATCTTGTTGGCGACGAGGAAGCACGGGATGCTCTCGCAGTATTCGCGCAGCTCCTTGTACCAGTTGGCCAGGTTCTGGTACGTCGCCTTGCGCGTCACGTCAAACACCTAGGAGGTGACCAGCATAGCATAAGAGAGAGAGAGAGAGAGAGAGAGAGAGAGATCAGCAATTACAACCCATAACCTGGACAACACGTCGGCAGAATTGGAGTTCGTTGGGCGAGAAGAACTGCAAGATTCCTACCAGGATGGACGCAGTAGCGCCGTAGTAGTAGGACGGGTGCATGCTCGAGAAGCGCTCTTGGCCGGCAGTGTCCCAGAAGTCTACACACAGCGACATACGTGTAGTTTAGCGTATCTCCACCGAAGTCCAGCTATACTATACTGACAGCCATTGGCAGGTATAGTACGTACCAACTTTGACGATCTTGCCCTTGTCGTCACCGTCCAGCTCGACTTCTTTCCGGAACATGGTGAGCGCAAACGTCGAGAGCTGCACATTACCAAGGTACAAGGTATAAGCCCTCCTTGTTAGCGCAGGTAGAGACAAACAACCCAACAATTGGGGCAGTGAGTGCGTCCCACTGACCTGTCGCGGCTGGAACTCGTTCATCATGAAGCGCTCCACGAGCTTGGACTTGCCCACGGCCGAGTCGCCTAGTAAAATGATCTAAACACAGGCACAAAAACAACACGAGCAAGAGCTCACCCGTGTAAGCGTCAGTCACACACAACCACCAGCAACTGTGCGAGTACCCTGCTCCTGTGTCTGGTGTTTACCTTGACGTCGGGCTCGCCCAGGTCGTCCACCACCACCTGTTTCGCTTCGGCAGCCATGGCTCCTATCTATCTCTTCCACCACTACCAGCTATTGCTGCTTGTGTGTGTGATGAGAGAAGAGGAAGCTCGAATTGAATCGCGAGCTCATCAACAGTCGCGGCTTTTGAACTTTGTGGCTTTTCAAGAAATAGCGTTACACCTTCTATATTTGATTTACCTCTATATACAACATAAAAAGTGATTCATGACAGTCATTTATGCCAAAAACTTACAACTATATTAAAGAAGGTTTTAAAGTTCATTCAACGGTACTTGATATGGCTACACTTTGCTTGGGTTTCATTGAGCTCTGTTTACTGTCAAGCACCGACGCTCTCTCAATAATATCTCTACCATTCGAAACCCTCTTTGTGGAAGTCAAAGCCGTAGCTGAGAACCCGAGCTTCTCGATTTTGCGAGCCGCCGGTGCTTTGCAGCCCGAAAGTTGAGACTGTGAGGACTCGGAAGAGGGGCGGATCGATCCATTATTTTCTATTTCTGCTGTCCTTCCCAAGGCTCGGCAAGTCGGTGTCTATATCTGCAGCTCGCGCGTGCGAGTTCGTTTCAAAAGGCCAAGGCCTCACTCACATAAAAAAGAGAGATTGCTCAGGCAAGCCACCAGCAGAAGCAAGCATCCATCGCCAGCATGCCCAAGTCCGACGTGATCGAGAGAGCGGCCATCTACTGCTCGTCCACCAAGTTTGAGCGCATCTTCGACGACTTTGCCAGGTACGAATCCGTTTAGAAGTCGCATTGTTCTCGCTCTCTGTCTACTATGTTGTCAGTATTGGTGGACTGACTCCTTATGGTCCATTCACTGACAGAGAGCACGCTGAGACGTTCATCGACGCGCTGGACGCCAAGGGAGGCGACGTCGAGCACAAGCACGAGTAAGGACAGTCGTAAGCTTGCGAGTCAGTAGCAGTACCAGTTTGGATGGACACTCCCTCACTCTGCCGTTGCGTTTGCTTTTGTCCAGGTACAAGGAAATCCATGAGCAGTACCTGAAGCTCTTTGAAGAGGAGCTCTCGGACTTTGTCGAGTCCGAAGGCGCGACGATCGACCAGTTCTACCGCGAGTGCCGCGAGGTCATCCACGCCAAGGTCTCGGGCTTCTTCGACGAGCACAAGTACGCGTGGTTCGTCGAGCACCTGCTCGCGAGCATGGAGTACGAGCTCTTCTTCGGGCTCATGGTCAACGAAGCGCGTCGCCTGCGCCGAAAGTAACCAAACAAGCAAAACAATTGGGCCAGGATACCCAGGTCCAGCGAGTCAGCCAGCCAACTAGCAGGGCTGAATTTCGTACAAGATTCATCACCACAGACAGAGAGAGAGAGGGGGGGAACTATAAGGGCACATTTTCACAAATACAAATATCATGGGTTTCAACACTGAAGCCACTTTTCAAAAATCAATTTGAAGTCAACTATTGCTAGTTTGTGATTGGCTATAATTACGTCCGATCCGAATTTATTGACATTTTTGTGACCGCGCATTTCAAAATGCAGGATAGCAGCAGTGGCGTGGTCGAGATGGAGACACGGTGCCTCTATGTGTGGGGCTCCGGTGCGTCCATGTGTCTTTGTTCGTATGCGTCTGACGACTGCGTTGATTGCCTGATCGACTCACTTGGCAGTGGCGCTTTGTAGGCGGAGCTGGGCAGTTGGGACTCGGTGACACGAAGGACTGTGCGCTGCCGCAGCGCTTCCCTAATGACGACGACCAGGTCCGTCCCTTTACATACTGCAGTTGTGGATGCAAATGATGCGGGTCTATGAGCTAATAGCGTGGAAATGCTCTCTTTGCATTGTAGATACTACTCGAGTCGGTCACTTCTGGCGGCTGCCATAGCGCAGGTGTGGACTTTGTGTGCCGCTCGTGTCACCCACCACCAGTGAAGTGTAGGAATGGCCTCGGTGCTGATAAAGAATGTGTCTTCTACCAGGTGTCGGTGTGAGTGGAGGGCTCTTTGTGTGGGGCGACAACGAGAAGAACCAGCTTGGGGTCGATGCAAAGCAGCGCAGCGAGATGACGAACCCAGAGAGCGAGCACCTCGTTCGCTGTGGAGTGGTGGTGCGTATTGTGTGTGCCTCGTATCCATGTTGCTTGCACCGCATTGCACTGACTGACCAATGCTATTTGACTTGGGCACAGAACACGAAGCTAGTTGCGTGTGGCTGGTCCCACACAGTTGCAGTTTGCACCGAAGTCCAAACACAAAGAGACGAAGAGGACCCACCTGCCAGCGACCGCGTGTTCTCATGGGGAGCGAGCGACCACCGTCAATTAGGACGCCCCATTGACTCACCGGAACAGGCAATCACCCCCACTTCGATCTCAGCATTCTACACCGGGACTCTACGCGTGAAGAGCGTCGCGTGCGGCTGGAAGCACTCGCTGCTGGCCACGGAGGCCGGCGAAGTGTTCGCCTGGGGATCTGGACGCAACGGCGAGCTGGGGCTTGGTGATTCAATTGTGATCGCAGAGCGTCCAACCAAGGTGAACACTTTTCAACTGGACACTGGTAGCGGACCCGTCCAGATCCAGAAAGTGGTCTGTGGGTGGCAGCACTCGGTTTTCCACGCGTCCAGCGGCGAGATCTTCACCTGTGGGAGCAATCGCCATGGCCAACTGGGGATCCCAGCGCTAGTGAAGAGCAAGGTCAATGGGGTTCCCCGCAATGTGAAGGACGCCAGTGGGGCAACACGCCTATTGGTGGCGCAGGTGGACGCTGGCTGGCATTTCGTGCTCTGTCTGACGGGCTCGGGGGAGCTGGTGTCCTGGGGGAAAGGCAGTCACGGGCAATTAGGTCCGTCAGTGGGCAAACGTACCTCTTTGTTGTTGTTTTCAGGGTGCGCTGTGCGCTAACCAGAGCTACCGATGTGTGTATGTGTAGGTCATGGCAACTTTGAGTCTCTTCCAGTCGCGACAGTGGTGGTCTCATTTCACAATGTATCTGGGGTTCGCAGTATCGCGTGTGGCAGTGAGTACTCGCTGATCGTCACGAACGACGGAGAGCTCTTCAGCTGTGGCTGGGGCGAGCACGGCAACCTCGGTAGGTTTTTGTTTTGTCTGTTTGCCATTGCTTGTAATTTTGGGAAAACTGTCAAAACCGTTTTCTAACGTTGTTATTGATGTGTGGTGAATTAACCCAATGGACTGTCCACCTGCAGGTCATGGAGACCAGGACAACCGCTGCACGCTTGAGAAAGTGGCATTCTTTGCAGAAAGTCGGCTTCAAGTGCTCGCCGTCGCGGCTGGCGGCGCAGTATCCATCGCTCTAGTGAGCCCAAGATGACCAGGATAAGTCAGTCTACTGTTAATGCTAGAGCCCGTCGTCTTCAAAGTACAGTGTAGATAAAAAATCTATTCCATGCATTATAACTGCTGTGCACCACCAACCCTCATTTCTGTCTGCACTCACAGTCGCTTGATCATGCGCTTGATCTGCGCCTTTTGCTGGTCGAGCAAGCGAATCTCGACCTCAATGTCATCGAGATCGCGAAAACTCGCGCCGCCTTCGATCTCTTCCTTGAGCTGCTGCTGGTTCACGCGCAGTTGCTGCAGCTGCGTCTGCAGGTCGGCCTTGGACTTTGGCTGCGCAGCCGCCGCTGGCGAAGGACGGAAGAACGGCATGGTCGTCGGCGCGGCACTCGACGTGAACACCGAGGCTGGTGGAGAGCTGACGCGAGGCTCACTGGTAGCAGCAGCAGCTGTGGATTTGCTCTTGCTACCGCTGGCTTTCGTTGCTGGCTTTGAGGACTTTTGCTCGTCAGCCATGACGACAAACTCGTTCGTCTCGACCACACCGAGCTTCTCGTCCACCTTCTTCTGGATCTTGTCGACCAGGTACTTCTCTGTTATACACCACGCACAGCATAAAGCGTTCGAATTAGCGTCTGTCGGTCTCAACATTCCACTATGATGCCGCCACAGTTACATAACACTGGACAAAAGAGACTCACCGTCTTTGCCGCTAAAGTACGTGTACACGCCGTTCGCGAGCACGACACCAAAGATGATCCAGTAGAGACGCATGGGCAGCGTCACGCTCTGGTTCCGGCGGTCGCCCCAGTCCGAGCCGATGATGCGCGCGATCGTCGAGTCCACTTCGACCACTCGGCCGTTGTTGCCCTTGCGGATGCGCGTGATGCCTGGCGTCACGGGCTCGAGCGCTTCCACACCTCCGCGATCTGCTGCTGTCTTGTCAGCCTTAGCAGCACCATTAGCACCGGCAGATGAAGCAGAAGATGATGAGGCGCCGCCGTTTGTACTGGAGCTCAGTCCGCGGCGAGGCGTGAGGTGGTGGCGGCGAGCCACGCGCGCAGCAGCTCCACGCAGCATCGACTCCATTCAGCTTTGCTTCGTTTTCCCACGAACGAGTCGTTGACGTTGATGGCCAGTGCTAGAATCAGAAATAATGTTTGGCATCTGATCCGCTCATTTTTCTGATAAATACCAGTTGCATAACGGTTTAACATACAGTGCACGTCAAAAAGTTAAGGACAGCAAAAAAAATTAAGGGAAAATTCCAAAAGGTGACTCAAATCGTCCTTTTTGCCCAAAAGGTGACTCAAACGTATATAAAGAGGTTTTGTGGCAATTTGATGCCAAATCAAACAAAGGGTCTAATGACACAGTCTCGAGCCAGTTTGCTCA
>JAASGK010001042.1:0-12949 GCA_023334195.1 Globisporangium emineosum
CATGAGTCCGTCCCGTGGTGGGGGCCTTGGTTTTGCTTCGACTCCTCTTGGATTCGTTATCCAAGATCAGCGCGAAGAATCAAGAAGATGGATGCTAAATGTGCATGGGGGATGCTCTTGCTGAATTAAAGAGAAATGAAAGGGTCTTCGACCGTTTTGGTAAAAAAAAATAGTACCCCCTCCACGAATTTATTCAAAAGTGACAGGGGATGGAACCAACGTGACGGTAGCATCTCGCCTATTTCCGCTTATATTACTCACGAAACATAGCTACTTCCACAGGATAGCGGATCCTATCCGGGTGTCCCTATATTTGGAACTGGAAATAGTACTCGGATCCTATGCTATATTTTAGGATAGGATTTGGAATGGTGTTAGGATGCTTTTGCTAAATTCTATGCCAAATGTAGGGATGGAAGCGGATTTGTGGGCAACGATAGAGATGGACTAACTTCCTGCAATCCTATACACCTACAATAGGACCATACAAACACTAAATACAACTCCAAGCTTGGATCCACTGTGGATCCCAATCTTCCCTAAATGTCTCTTTTTGCGAGTCAGTACCATGAGGCACTTCGGACTCATTAGAGAACGGAAGGCTGTCGTGCACTCAACGTGGCAACAGCCATACACAGTGTCCGCCACGCTCAGTACCAATCAGCGCGTACCACACTGATCCATGTGATGGGTTTAACCCCATTACATTTGGCATCAGTATTGGAGCTGCAAGTCCCACTTGCGTCGAAAAAGAAGACCATTGTGCACGCGACAAATGGAAAGAAGAAGAAGGCAAAAAGAAAACCGATCAACAACGAAGACAATGGGTGATGCGAAGGTGAGAATGAGAGATCTGATGGGGAGTCTGATGATTTTGTTTTAGAGTGTTGCAGGAGTAATTAGAACGCGTTTCTGTTTTCTTATGTTGTGCATGCATTTGATCGGTGTGAACGAGTTGGTTTTACTCATATTTTGATAACTTGCTTCATTTGGACATAAACCTGATTTCTGCTGCGTTTCCTTCTGCTCTTTGTCGCTTTGTGTGCCAATGTCAAACAAAATGCCACTGTCCGCGTATGTAGTATGCACATATCACATGTGTGTTTCGTGTCAACCGAAATGTGTTTGATCAATTATTGTGTGGCATTTGATCGCTGTGGACAGAAGCAATGACCACAAAGTGTGAGACTCACCATGTTCCTGTTGTTTCATGCAGTCGTGTATACCCGCACTGGACTTGTAGAATTTGTCTTTGTTCTCTTGAAGAGGATTTTGCAGAAACGTTGCGTTGGAATGCTTTTATCTTTTTGTGCTACTCTTCATGAAGGAAAATACAACACTGACCCTTGGTTCTCGGAGCTTGTATATGGCAACAATGTTTCTACGATCCAGCGATTCAAAAGTGCAGCGGGCCTCACGTCTTTTCATGTGATATATATATATATATATATATATATATATAAATCAAGCGTCAAAAGATGTAGTACAAAAGAACGTCTTTTTTAAGGAATTAATGTTTTGGTGTGGCAATAGGGGGTTAACCCTTTCGTTACCGAAGGGCGAAAATGTCGCCCTTCGGGGTGTTTTACAAACGTGGGTAGTTCTTTTGCCGAAGAAGTGAGACATTTTCTCCCTTCAGAAGGTACCTACGGTGTCAGCTCACTGCGTTTGTGCCGTCCAATCATATGGGATCAAGTAGATGGACGTTGCGAATTATATGTTTTCAATGTTTCCGGTAGTCGAAACGGTGCGTTTTCGAATGAGCCTATTTCCAGCTTCTGAATCGGTCTGGAACATCTTGACAAAGTGAAGGCTCCATAATTCGCAAACATTTGCATACAAACTAAGATGTCGTTAAAAATGTTACTAGCTGTTCCGAAGTACCACTTACTTACCGAACGACCGACTTAGACTGCTGCTTCCTTTTCTTCCTCTTCGCTGACGCTTTCTTTCTTCTTTCTCTTCTTGATCGCATTCACGCTCATCCTTTGGCGCCGAATCCGCTTGACTTCGAGCGCTTGTGTCTCCATTGCTTCTGTTGGCTTCCAGTAAAGCGGATCGTTGGTGCACGTGGCTACCACAAAAGGAAGAATCTTCTTGTTGATGTCGCACATTTATTTAGAATTCGGTGCCGAGCCATTCAGCTTCTCCAGCGACCATCAAAGGAGCCTCTGGATTGTAGGTCTCTGTACTGTATCGAGGTGGCAGTTGAACCGAGGCAATTTGAACATCTGGAACTTCTGAATGCCTTGCACTTTCTTGTAGCGACTGTCAAGAAAAGATTTGAAGTCCTAGAGCGGTTTTTCATCTTCCCTAAGATTGATTGCCTTACTTGAGCCAGCCCACAGCGTGCACTAAACTCGATGTATCTCAGCAAGCAGTCTTCGAGGTTGTTTTCATTACGTTTCCGAAGCCCCGGTCACATGCTTTTTTCGTGTGCCCGCGCTCAAAACAGTCGAGTTTTGCCTCCTTCAAAGCGCTGAACAGAACTACGTAAGCGAAGCACTACTCGACGAATGGATTCTTGTTTTGAGCGTCGCAGTTGTCACATCACACTGCCACGCGCGTTTTGACTTGGAGTTTTTCAGTCGCATCACGAATTTCGATGTTGGATAGGGGAAAGAGCTGTAGCGTGTGGTGTAACATGTTGGTCACTTCGTTTGGTCCCTTGCCACCTTTTCACTCTGAATAGAGGTAGTGGCAGTGAAGATCTCTATTTGCGCAGAGGATGTTAAATATTGACACCGACACAAGCGACAGGAAACACCAAGACGATGGGGTGTCCATTGTGTGTGGAAGAGTGAGATTTTGGTGAATCCATCACGAGTACGATGTTCTCCCTCTAACCGTTTGCGATGTCAGTCTGGCGCTGAGTCCAAGAACAAATATTGGCATTAAGAAGAGTCACAATTTTCAGTTTCAAACAAAGGTATCACAAAAAATAAAATATATCACAAACTCACCTCATCGCCTTTGCAATAGCAAGGTGTTTGCCAAACACTTCAACCGCTTCACTGTCGATGTCTGTATCCACGTTGGCTCTCAGATTGAGCACTGACCGCACACATTGTGCGAAGACCGTATTTGGATCGTTTTGCAGCGCTTCTTGATAATTCGGGAAAACGAGCTCGCAAACGGCCGTGGCGAGTCTACGCACGTTTGTCGCCTAGAGTACCGGTTCGGCCCATCCATATTATCACATACCACACTTGGCTGGCCGTGGACTTGACGCGATGGAAAAGCGAGCGCGTTCCTCCCCACTCGACTGGATCAGATGTTCTTTATCGAGTATTCAACTCACCACCCACAACAATCGCCTTTCCAAAAATGCGACCACTCATCAAATCTTGCGTTTGCATTGACTCAAACTCAGAGTTCGTTGAAGACTTACACTCACCATTTGGCTTGTGTCCCATCCCACTGATGTACCGCTGAGGACCACTGTACGATCCATCATATGTGACACGAACGATACAGCTTGCCTAGTTGAAGTGTTTTGGGTTCACAACTCCCACCCGATGAGTGATGGCTACTCAGTCACTAAAACAGGGAATTCTAGATTTTGAACAGAAGACGCACTTTGAGTATATCAACACATGCCAAATTTTCGCAGTTTTAGACAGGTAATATCGAAGTTGTCAATTATGTGTCGAATTGGGACTTGTAGATTTGACCTACTTTCGTGGCTGAACGACTACTCAACTCATATTATCCGATGCGCACGACGACAACTGCCGCATGCCGCTGGCCGAGCTCACTGACGCCCTGCTGTACGAATATGGCGTCAGTGTGCCACCCCAATTAAATTTAGTGAAGAAGAAGATCCACCAAGAGAGCCAGTACATAAGCTCACCCGAGAGCAAGCCCAAGCAACGCGAGTGCGTCTTGTAGCTTATGTAGTTTCAGTCGCAGGGGGAGAAAATCTTCGATGTGGACGAAGCCGACTATAACATTTGGTGCTTATATAGGGTCGGAAGAAGCAATAAACGCACGCACGCCATGAAGATCGTCCCCGCGTCGAAAGGCCCAGACATGCACGTCATCGCCTACATCTCTTACGATGGGGTTGTGTACTGGGAGCGTCAGCTCGGTAGCTTCGATGCAGTTTCGTGCAACGAGTTCATGCGTCGTTGCAGCCTGTAAGTGAAGGAGCCTTTTTCGAACATCGTCATTGTGATCGATAACGCACCGTGTCACCAGCATATTGAGGCGGTGTTTGAAGAAGAGGAGTTTTGGTGACCCAAACTACCCGGTGCTTAACCCGATTGAAAACATTTTTTACTCTCAAGGCCGAAATCAAGTCGTTTTCGGTGCTGTGCAATCTTGCATCCACCGTGATTTTTTCACCTACAAAACCGAGCAGATTGGCCTAGATCAGACACTTAAAATTAGGCTGTCTGGCAAACAAACACAAACAAACCGGTGAACTTGACAACCCAGCTCCTACCTTCTTCAAGAACAAATCAACCTGTTGTAGTCGGACATTTGAAGCTCATCCAAAGCGTCGCTGAGCTTGATCACGTCTATAGCTCGATGCAACTTCTTCATTACAGTGAGCGAGGCGGGACTGCAGATCCAAACACCAGGTATTTCAATCACTAATTTGTTCTCTATCAGCCCTTGCGTCTTCTTTTGGTGCCGGACTATGTGCTCGCCGCATTTGCTCAAAGCAGGCTTTGGTAGAATGCGGACGATATCACCCATGTCCAGTTGCTTTGTATTGCTTCTTGATATATCAAAGAAGACGGCACGGTTGTTTGGGTTCCCTATCTCCACGCTCGGGGACCACGTCACCGAGATGTGGGAGCGATTCTGTCTCAAACCCGTTAGAGCTCGGAAGACGTAGCAACATAAGCTATTAGAGACGTAGAAGAAGCCTTCAGTGCCGAAGCTGCAGGAGCTCTGACGGCACTGGCAACGGCAGCCCCGACGCCGCAGACGACGCAACAAATGGCTGCTGAGTGGGCTGAGTGGAGGCCGTCTCAACGAAAGCCACCGACTATTCCTGTTCTCACTGTTATCGAGACTCCTGTCGAGACTCAAGCAACCCCAGCGATAACCCCAGCGGTTTCATGCAAAGCCCCAGCACCTCGGGCCGCACCGGGGAAGATACGTCGCAGGGTAGTGAGTGGAAGAGGTCCGCCGCCGCCACCACAAGTGCCACCGTCGGAGTCTCCGATTATTGTAGATTTGCGGTGGCGTGCTCCGATTAAGCTGGAGCAAATCCGAGACATGGAGCGGCAAGCAAGTCGGCTGGCTGCCGGCAAACCGAACAAGACGACAAAGTAGAAATTATTTTTCTGGGGCAAGTATTTCATGAAGAATCACGCTTCGGCGGACCGCCTGTGCAGGGAGCCCGATGGTGCTCTTGTATCCATTCACGTTTGTATGTATTACCAACATCCAAATCCTCAAATCCTTACTCCTCGCGAAGGGGCGAGGTGTAGATGTCTATATTGTTGCAGACAAAGCGAACGTGACACCCAAAGCAAACAAAGACAATGTCAGGCAGAGTGCAATACAAGTGCAGGATAAAGGCGTATTAAACATAGTGGTGCAAGAAGCAGGAAACAAGTGCAAGAGTGTACATCAGTTCTGCATTTTAGATATGGAGAAGGTGCAGTATATTCATTCATTGGAGTCAGCATGCACCCGAGAATATATAAAATGTTGCCATCTCCACAAACAAGGACCTCATTCGTACATGAGGGGTGTCGGTATTGGTTCCACAACTAGAGAGAAACCATACATATAGTGGTATAGAAGTACACGAAACCAAAGGGTTGGGGTTAGCAAAAGGCTGTAAGAGGCTCTCTCCATGTGCTTTTCTTTTGTTTTTCAATCTTTATCACTGGAGTTGCTGGAGTGCGTGGTTAGACCAACAAAGAAGGATGGAACATCCAGGGAACTGTCTGCCAGATGATGGTATGGTACCAAGGAAATTCGGCAAAACGCGTTACAGTATAAAAGCCATAGCAGTCAAGGTACACTCCAACTCACACCAGAATTTCCAAAACTGTATTCGGCAGCCATGAGGCAGATATATAAATAAAGTACAGTTTTGAATAAATTTGAGAGGTGCTACGAACAAACAAAAAACACTGATTTGAACGACACACAACCAACACGAAGAGGTGGAGAACCATACGCGGATTTTGCGACTCTTTCTCCTTAGCCCTTTCCTCTATCTCCTTTCAAATCACCTACAGTATGACACCACCTTGTGCGGTGCTACTCCATCGTTCGGTCCGTGTGTGGCCAACCCACCAGCGGCGGAGCCCATCCTCAGGTGGGAAATGCCTGCTGGCTGGCGCGCGAGTACCGGGGTGGTACCTTCGTCAGAGCCACATTAGGAGTGGCGCACGATTGACAACTTCGTCGGACTAGTGGGTAGAAAACTATCCCGGCGATCGTTGCGGGCGCAAAGTGAAAATTTAGAATTCTAGCTAGAGCGCATAATTTGAGTAACCTGTCACAGACTGGATAGGCTCGATCCTTCTCCAGCTGCGACGCCCAAAGTCGTTGTGACGCTTGGTGTTGGCTGCACGCACGTCTGCTCGCTTGGGCGCGGCGGGTGAGGGCCGATTGTTGACTTCCAAGTTCGCCAGCAGCATCCCAGTGCGCTCTATATATCATACCGCACTTCACCCAGATCGTTTTGCGTTGCGCGCGTCGATGGCCAGGTGTGCCAGGTACTCGAAAAAGACGGCTAACACACACCACACAGATACAGCTACAATCAGCGTTTGTTTTCGCCCAAAATGTTAAATATACATCAACGTACCCATTTGGTCTGCGTCGAATACGTGTGAAATCCCCTTCTCGGCTGTGGCGCACCGTACGGAGGCTGGAAAGGCTTAGGCGGCTAGTTGGGCGTGTGGCAGTGGAGTTGTCTGTCCTTGCCTTGTTCGCGCGGATGGCTGGCCGGTGGCGTCGAAGGTAGCTCCGACACCACGACTCTCGAAAGATGTCTGCCTGTGGCCCCACCTCCTTCGCAACCTCCAGGGTATTGATCTACAACACCGTAGAGAAGGCGATAATGCCCTTGCGCCTCGCAGAATTATTCCAAATAACGATTTTCTCTTCAGTCTCTTTCGTTAGAGCGGTGTCTTTGCCACAGCTCCGACACCTGCATATGCTCTCTTTCCCTGTCTCACACACGGCACGAATTCGCACTCTGTCGTGAAACCACATCCTACAATCCGGGACAAAATATTTCGGACACCTACATTTTTCCTCATATCTCAGCAACTACTCAGAGTTTGGATATGCGTTACGTGTTTTAATGTGCTGCGCTGCTGTCATGCGCTAGCGGTGCGAATTTCCGTGTTTATGGGGAACCTCTCATACAATAAAGCACTATTGACTCCTGGCCAAAAAATACGGACTGTCAACACCATACAAATTTCTATATTAACCCCTCTATTACCAGTCGCTATGTTCTGCAGCGAGACCATTTCACACTAATAGGAAATGGCTCGGAAAACTGCGCCCGATAGTTTAATCAAGACGATTTTTCATACCGTTGTTTGATTTTTTGGAAAGTTTTCGGATATCAGATGGTTCAGAGGGAAATAAGGGCGAGTGGGACGAAAAGCGGAAGACTAGACAGCGTGAATGACATCAGTCGGGCATATTCTATCCACTGTCAATTCATGCATGAGTAATAGAGATGCAATCAGGCACAACTCCACAGAGCTTCACCAAGTAATGACTTGAAGCCCTTATTCACTTGTGCTGTTGACTGCAACAAACAGAATATTGTCGCCAACACCAACACTGCAAAACCCGCATCGCCCATGACATAATACAGAATGTATGATATCGCACTCCATGTGGTCACACGTGAGCTCTGTAAAAGCACGTCTACACATCACTTGAACACACATTCACGAATGCCACTATATACAGCGTGTCAGTTACTTCTTGATGCCTCCTTGGTTTGTTTCGCTGTACAAAAGACAGTAAACGCATATCGTCATCAGAAATCATTCTCCTATCACCAAAATGAATCCAGAGCAAATCTTTGGTTCGGTGCGTTAGATTCAAAAACGGGGATGATGAACTGCGAGTACCGCGAAATGATTCAAACATTGGGATGGGAAATCACAAGTACCGCGAATCGACGGAGTATCATACAGAGTGTACAACAGCGAAATATTCACAAATAGTCAACTCGCTGGATTTGCTTTGTCGTTAGGCAATATGTTAAGCTCGCTGTATTATACAGTGAGAGTTCGTGGCAAAAGACGTATATCATGGTATTGAGGGGGGGGTTAAGTAATGGGTTACAGAAGTGCTGTGGGAAAATTCAGAAAACGTTACACCAAAACTAAACACAGTAGTGTACTCCGCTAGCTTCGTCACGAAGATAACCCAATCGTTACCTTCGAGTAACATCAGTTCTTCCATGCAGTGGTCTTTCTACATTCACAGGACGTTTGTGGCAAGAGCCGCGTGAGGTCTCTTTGCTTCGTGACACCCGCATAGATCTTTGTGTTCCTCACATGGACCTATGCGGCTGGATACTCTCTGTGGGTGGAGACTTTATGGCCCTTCGCAACATCCCCGTGAATCTCTGCGGTCCTCATCATGCGCCATTCCAGAATCTGGGCAGACTTCAGCACGAAGAAGCCACCTGAAGACCTTGGAGATGCGGCCAGGGTAGCTTTCGTGGGTGACGGCGGCATCGAAGCGATCGCCAACATGGTATACCAGGCGACCGGCCTCTCAGCAACCAGATAGGACGCGGCTGCACGCTCAAAGCTCAACCCCTTCCTCACAAAATACCACTCAACCAAAACCTCGTTCGACCAGCAGCACAAGCAAGATATCACCAAAGAATTTGCTGGGCGGTTCCTGACGTTCCTGCTTGAGGATAGTGCCATCGGCTGACCGACTGGCATGAACTATTTGAGCTCAGTTCAGCGCCAGCTTGAGGAGCAGATTGACACAAAGCTCTTCAAAGAAGAGCAAGAATGGTATTCGAATTGCCGGGTCAGACTGCAGAGTACGTGGTTCGCACTGCCAAAGTGGGAACAACATTGAAAGATCAGGCGCCGCTGATGACTATGGAAGCCTTGAGCGCTGTTGGCGAGATTCTGTTTGCTCACAACGACACGAAATCGTTGTAAGACCGAACGCTGCTGTGCAAACAGCGGTTTGCTATTGGGTGTAGTTATGGCATCGACTCATTGGCTGTCAGCGATTTACACTGCAGATAAAGACGAAGCCGAATGCCCACACACAACCCAATGCCCACTAAAAACACCTTTTTTTTACAATCACGGTTTCTACCAGAAAACAAATCGCCTATTTTAGCCAATGAATGATCGTGAGACACATTTGAGTGGAGAACAGCGCGGGATTGGGGATCATTGGATAGGAAAGGAGCGCGCGAAAGCGCGGCGGGTTTGGATCCGCGCGGTATTTGCCGATTCGCATGAAGAAGAAGAGGAGAACGTACACGATCAAGGGAAAGCTGCAGGTGCTTCACGCCCTCCAGACGCGTAGCCAGCACGGCGTAGCGGCGCTACTCGGCGTGCCGAGATGGAATGTACGCGCGCGGGCAGCTCAAGAGAGCGACATTCGCGAATTTGCCGGGTCTGCGCGTACCAAGTCGTTCACCAAGGGAAGGAATGAGACGATCCCGTTCTCGGCGCAACTCGTGTCCTTCGTGAAAGACGTTCGCAGAGAGCAAAAGGTGAGGCAAAATGGTTTCTTGCGCTTTGATCTCTTTCTAGTTGCTAATGAATGTATTTTTGTTACAGTTTTTAGGTACAAAAACAATGATTACGATTATCAAACGCAACTTTCCGGAATGGCTCTCTGCCTACCTAGCCAAGAAGACGTCCAAGTCGACCGCTGTCTGGTCCCTCTTCCGCTTGCTCCAACGCTTCGCGTGGCGCCATCGCTTCTCATGCAGAACACCCACACGCTCTTTGGTAAGTTGAAATTTGTCTTGGGTTCGTATATTTTGTTTATTTGGTCAAATGTTAATCATTTTGCGCGGGTTTTCTTTGTAAATTTGTTATTAGATGACTCTGGAGAACTTGGAGGCGATTCGCGACCAGTTCAGCAGCGATTTCTGGAAGAAACACAACGACTTCAAGGCGTCAGACATAATCAATATTGACGAAACCGGAATTTATTTCGGCTCCGCTCCTAGAAGATGCTGATCCGAGAAAGGAACCGGGAACGCGCGCGTGCTCGAGATGGAGCGTCACTCGGCCCGAATGACCGCAGTGCTGGGCGCCCGAGCCGACGGTACGGTTTATTTTTCCATTGCCTTTGCGAGCTCATGTTGATCATTACATTTATCTTCTCGTTTGTATTTTGATTTGTCTTTTTGTTTATAGGTAGAAAGCTTCCTACCCTGTTCATCCTTTGGGGAACAGAGCACGGCACGATTCGCAAGCGCGAAATCTCTGAGTATCCACAAGGTAATCAGTCTTCAAACCAGAACGCCACCTTTGCACTCTCTGCTATCTTACTAAATGAATGTGTGTGTTAGTGCGTGTTGCTGTTTTTTTAGAGCATTATTACACAACCCAAGAAAACGCGTGGATGGATTCCCGCGTTTGGCGAGAATACCTGCGCGATGTGCTGCGACCCGAGATCGAGGGTCCAAGTGTTGTCCTGCTGGGCAATCTTGACAGCCACGTTTCCAGCGAGTCGCATGCGATCGTGGCTGAAAAGTGCTTTTCGAAGATCCAGGCCCTGCCCCCCAACTCAACGTCTGTTTGTCAGCCGTTGGATGTTGGAGTCATGGGCCCGCTCAAGAAGATGCGAGAGGTCGAGTGGTTGGAAGAAGAGCGTGGTAAGGAGAAGCTGAGTGCAAAGGAAAAGAGGTTGCTTATGATCAAGAGAACTATTGCAGTGTGGGAAAAGATTAGTGAGGAAACCATTAGGAGCAGTTTTGAGAAAGCACTTCCATGTGCGGTTGTCTAAAATTCACAACATGGCATCCTTTTTTTGATGAAACTGCGTTTCTTTCGGAAACTCATCTGATTGGCTAAATGATCTATTTATTGCTGGTGGGCATTGCGAAGTGGCGTTTGAGATACAGTGGGACAAATGAGCTTAACTATCGAAGTGCTCGTGATTTTGGTGGGCATTCGGCTTCGTCTTTATCTGTAGCAATACAATTTTATTCTTGTCGATATTACTCGGGGAATGTTGGCAGTGATTGGCAACGTTGTTGGGTGGATTGCACTTTACTAATTCTCCATTCTGCTGGTGTTTAGGTTGAAGGTGAAGAAGCAGCATCGGCTTTCGACCTTCTGCACTCCTGGTAATTGGCGTTGCGATCCATTCCACTGTTTGGCTAGCCAGACACTGGTTGACCCATACAACACGTCCAGCAAATTGTTCTCTCCAATTGGCGATGGGTTGAACGAAGCAAGAATTGCGGCGTACATTACCAGCGTGCTCAAGCCAATTTATCAAGCAGACAAGCGTTCAGGTCTTACAGAAAATCTCCAGTCGCAGTCATCTTGTCGAGGCGGTGCGGCTCATGCCAGCTCCAGCTATCACGTGGACTTGTCCGACCTTGCTCATCGTGGTTTGTTGGCGATGGACGGGTTTGCGACCCTCCTCGAGTACATTGCACCGTCCAACACAAACGACTAGACGATCGGGAAAGTTCAGGAGGTGGAGTGAACCAAAGGAGTCGTGCATGCCGCCAACGCTGCGTGGGTTCGAGCAAGAGGCCGTTGATGTGCAAGAGTGGGTGTCCAAGCTGGTCTGACATAATGTTTGCATCATGTTTCCGAAAGTGTGCGAAGAGAGGCTTCTCTGACGTTCTCACCGCAACGTTGATCCTTCACTACGATGAGACTAGTCTCGTTTTCGGCCGTCATATAGTGCACGCTGAGTTGCACCGCGTCGTCACACGTGTCGTGTCGCTTGCTGTGGTTGGTGAGCAGCTACTCTACTGGCTCGTGTTGTCCGATGAAAGGTTGTGCTCGACAGCCTGCTGTCACTGCCGCTAGTTGCGATTAGGAAAGGGCTGTCGGGTCGTGATCTCGAGCAGCGGTTTGTCGGGGTATACACGTTTGATTATACTTTGCAGAGGCTGCTACGCGGCAATTGCAAAATCTTGAAACTCAATGACGAGCTACTTGTGTGAGCACCGTCCCTCCAAGCCGATGTCTGCCGTCTCTCCGGTCGCGTCGATAATGCGATTGCTTGTCAGGTTTTGCCCTCGCCTCATCCAACATCTCAAGCGCGTGGCCACGAGCAGCAGCGGTTATTTCGCTCGGTATGACTGACAGCTAAGCTAACACCACAATGTCGAAGTTGGTAATGAAGTTACTTTCGGAGTGTTTCGACCAAGCTCTGTCGGTCACTGCTGCCAGAAATCGCGTCCTAAATGAGCTTGTCCGCGAGATATAGATTTTAGCGCACTCCATTGACTTGGCATCGGTGCCCAGATCTCCAAGCGATGGTGTTCATTTTACACATAAGGGTTAAATTTTGACCATTTTTGGTTAAAATCGGTCAAATTTTCAATATTTCGGCTCAATTTTGCCATTTTTGTGAAATTTCCTGAAAAATACCTTCAAAAGCATGTTTGTCTCCGTTACGACGTGACTGAGGGCACGCCGATTTTTATTAGCCCCACTCTGTCACCAGGTCTGGCTCCGCCCCCATTCGGAGCAGCACCTGCCACTGGAACCAGCAGGATGGCGAAAAGCCCGACTTCGGTTTGATGGAGGCGTCCGCGGGAACCCTGGACTGGACAGGCTCGTGACGCAAGACTGTTAAGATATAACAAAAAGGGGCTCTGCGCTCAGTATACCATTTCACAATTTTAATCCGGGAAATATACCAGTCCCAAAATATATGCGGTTAGTATACCATTTATGACATTATGCTCCAATTATATGCGAAAAATATACCATGAGGTAGTTTTCAAAACTCTTCTTTTGTAAATGCGGGGAATATA
>JAASGK010001043.1:0-12943 GCA_023334195.1 Globisporangium emineosum
AGCGCGAAGACGCAGAGGCTGCGGTCGTCCAGGTCGCCGATGATGTTCCAGACGTTAAGGAGTTGTTGCCATCGCCGCTTGGCTGCTGTGCACCTCCAGAACACGTGACTGGTCGTCGAGCCTTCGTCTTGGTTGCACGTTGGGTGTGGGCATGACCAGTCCCGCGCTGCCCAATTCCACGCTGACCGTCTCAATTTATCCTGCGGGTGGTTTGCGCGTTTGATCGTAGAAACGGCCACGGGCATGGGGTTTCTCTCCATGGGGGCTGTTCACGCAGGATCGTCACGTTTATATAAGCTTGTTTCCTTGTACCCACGCACGAGACAGAGTCCACAGGTTCCATCCGCACTCAGGCGGGTGAGCATGGATTCGTTTGCGAATGCTCAGCAGCGTAACTCGACGCTGCCGCCGCTGCCACCGGAGCTCTGGAACTTCGTGGTGATCGTGCTCATCTGCGGCCTCGTAGGCTGGATGATGCGGCTCGCGCAGCACTTTCTCATGCTCGTGGACGTGCGCTTCGCGGTCAACGCGGACGCAGTGAGTGATCTCTTTGTGGTTGTACTGGCTTGTTGTCCATTCATTTGTTCACACTGCGACTGACTTGTCCATGGATCCGTGGATGTTCTCTGTCTAGGTCCTCCACATGAAGGACTTAGGACCAAGGTACCTGATCATCATCATATACGTAGCGTCCAGGCTTTTTTGCTTCACAGTAAGAATATCTAACAAAACCATTTTTCTCTCCTCTCTGTAGCTTGTTTGTACTTGAGAATGCGACGATGTGGCACTTCCAGCAGCTTCTGCGCACGAAACTCAAGGTAGCGTCTGCAAAGATGGCGAGCGTGCGCCTCCCCTTCGAGATCCAGCAGTCATCGCTCACCGTGACGCGCACTTCTTCATTCGCCTCAACGCCAGGAGCCACTGCTGAGCCAGCGATGCACCTGTCGCTGAAGATCAAATCCGCGGCCAAGTGCGTGGCGCAGGTGCTTTGGGGCGTCAAGGCCGACGCGCTGCTGGAGAACTGCTGCTCATCTTTCTGCACGGCGTCCGCACGATCTCGCGCGGTCTCTTCTCCAATTCCTAGTTCCCTAAGACTCAGCAGCCCCATCCCCGTCTTGCGAAGTCTGTCGGCGCGAAAGAAGAGTCTCCAACAGCGAGCGGCGGATCTGCCGACTTTCCTCTCGCGCGCGCGTCGACAGAACCGTCGCCACCGCCTCGACGACGACGACGCGAAGCTCAGTGGTGGTGATGACGATCGAGACGGAGAGAGTGGATCGGTTGGCTCCCATTCGGGCTTTCAACTGGCGCAAATGGTTGGCGAGGAGAGCTTCCGGTCTGCGTCGCCGCCCGAGAGGTCGGTTTGTCTTTTCGATGCCAAGTACAAAGAGTGGCGGGTATCTAAACCTCCGATTTGGGTTGCTTTGTGTGGTCCAGGTTCGATGGGCGTGGTGGTGGTGGTGGGGAGCTCGAGTACGTTGTAGAGATGCCCAGCGCCAGCATTAGTGGACCCGTGGAGGAGATCCGCTCGCTGCTCGCCGAGGTGGAGCGTGACGTTGGCAATCCCTCCACCACTGGCCAAGACGCAACACCAGCTGGCACTCCAAAGGAAGTGGCAGAAGAGCCACGTTATGGGGCAGTGGTGCTCGTCGGCTTGCTCGATTTCTTTGAGAACGACGGGTCGGAGCTCACTGCAAGCGGCTCGCTGCTGACCAAGCAGTCAAAACACTTCTTCCCTGCAAACACCAGCAGCAGCACAAACAATGACGACGTGATCTGCCAGTGCATCGCGATTGATTTTCTACCGACACCCACAAAGCCCGAGAAGTTCACGCCGGTGGTCGTGAAGAAGCTCACGTTCACGCGCTCGAACGTATACGTGCAGCAGGTGCGTGTCCTCTATTACAACCTGCAGCATGCAGAGAAGGTCAATACGCTCACTCACTGTCTTGTCGCTAAATGCAGGAGATCTTTGGGCGCGACGCCAGTAATGCATCAGGCGAATGCGTGATCTGCCTGGAGGGTGACCTCGCGGCGGTGCTGCTGCCCTGCCGCCACTTCTGCGTCTGCCGTGCGTGCCTCGAAGAGATCGACCGGTGCCCCATTTGCCGCGCCAAGTTCACCACCTACGCCTGCTACGCAGAGCCCGAGCCAGGTGCGTCAAGCGGACAGCAAGGACAGCAGCAGGTGGAGCTCAAGATCGTCTGAGAGCCATTCGTCACATGAATGGATGATCCATTTTGCCATTCGCGTTATCAGGTGCCTGTTCTCAGATTCGCATTCTAAACTACTATTTTCTCAATATTATGTATGCATTACCAATATATCCATTTAATTTCAGATATAGTACTTATTTCTGAGTTTGGACGGAAATGTTATGTGGACCACATGCGCATGGTCCGACCCCGTGCGCGCGCCTCTCATTATGCGCCGAAGCCAACGAGCGAAGCCCAAGAAGCCCGAGAGAAGCTTCGGCCGAGATCCCCCTGTCTTCCTCTATAGTTATCTCTCTCTATCGCGTCGTCTCTACATATCCATCTGCATTGACAGGAAGCCATGAGCGGCCACGACTACGACGCGCTCTCGTTCGCGCAGACGGCCGAGATGTACATGGTCGCGGGCGTCGTGGGCGTGCTTGTGCATCTGCTCGTGCTGCTCTCCTACTTCTTCGTGCCCAACATCAAGGCGCAGCACCCGGCGGCGGACGTCGTCATCTGGCAGGTCGCCTGCGGACTCATGACGGCGCTCGGCTTCGTCGTCGCGTACGTCATAGAGGGCGTGGTGCGTGCGTGCGTCTATTGTGTTGTGTAGTGTCTGCTGCGTTATGATAGATGCACTAACCCATTTCTTCTATGGTTATGAATGGATAATGCAAACAGCATGACGACTGCGCAGTGATGGCGTCGTTCAATCAGGTATGAGAGCAACCAATGTATACGCGTCTGTGTGTGTGTGAATGGCTTTGCATACTGACACATCTCTCTCTTTCTCGCATGATGATGAATCGTGTTCTGTCTGTCTGCTGTGTAGTTCTTCATATTTGCGAGTGTCGGTTGGTACCTCATGCTCTCGCTCGACCTCTTCGTGGCGCTCGTGAACCCCTGGATGGGCTACAACTGCAAGTCCTGGGCATATCACACCATGTACGTATCTATTATATATCTCATACGAACACACTCACTGCACTATTTACAATACTAACTGACTCGTATGGGCTATCCTGAATGTATTTCTTTCTTCCTTAGCGTCTGGAGTTTTAGCGGCGTGTCGGCGTTCGTGGTCTACCAGCGGCGTCTCTATGGCGTGTCGGCGATGAACATGTGCTGGATCAAGCGCACGCACGACGCGGCGACGATCAACAAGGCGAATTGGGTGTTTCTCTACAGCGAGGTCGTCGGCATCTTTGCGCTCTCGCTCAGCGTGCTGCTCTTTGCGAGCTTCCGCTTCGTGCGCCGCCAACTGGACGTCACGTACCGAGCCAAGCGCCGCAACCTGCTCCAGTATTACCGCTATTTGCTCATCTACGGAGGCTACTGGGCGGCGTGCGGCGGTCTGTACTACGCGAGCTATCTGCAGAACTTCCAGGGCGAGATGGCGCGGCGCATCGAGGTCGCGTTCGTGTTTGTGTTTGGCTCGTACCCGGTGCTGCTGCTCATCGTGTGGATTCTCAACACCGAGCTCTACCAAAATCGCTCGAGCGAGAATTCGCTGCCAAAGTCCGAGCGCGGCAACAGCAACAGCAGCAACGGCGACGCGCCGTCGAGCACCGAGCATTTCAGCGCCGCGCTGCGGAAAGACCTCATGCGGTACACAACAGCCGGCATTTGTTGTAGCATCAACGACACGGCATCGCTGCCGCTTTCAGTGGGTGGAGGGACCATGGACAGTTTGAAATCCCCGCTGTTGAGCCGCTCGCGCGCGAACTCGATGGACCGCAACGCGATGGCGTCACTGTCACTGCTGCAGATGGAAGAGAGTGAGGCGTCGCGTCTGCTCTACAACGAAAAGAAGCGGCTCGCGACCACTGTCTACAATGGCGAGTACCGGTACTACGAGAAACTGGGCTTCACCGACTACGCGCCAAAGATCTTCCAGAATATCCGCGAAGTGTGCGGCATCGACAACCTCATGTACGAGCAGTCGTTTGCCGACACCCTACTGGAACGTGCGTCCGAGGGCAAGTCCGGCATGCTCTTCTACTTCACGAGCGACCGCAAATACCTGGTGAAGACCATGACCAAGTGGGAGCACTCGTTCCTGCTGAACGTGCTCCCTCTGTACCACCAGTACATCCTCAAGCAGCCCAACTCGCTGCTGTGTCGGTTCCTGGGCTGCCACTCGATGCAGCTACCTGTGGGCTGGAACAAGATGTTCTTTGTCGTGATGGAGAATGTGTTTCCTGATGGACCTGTTGACGAGCGCTACGACCTGAAAGGCATTTTCCACCAGTCGAACCTGAGGCACCAGGAGGAGCGCATCCCGACACCACGATGGAACCGCCGGCAGCAGCACTCGTTCGTGAATAGCAGCAGCAGCAGTAGCAGCGATGACGATGGTGGTGCAGAAGGAGAGCAGAAAGTGTCCCACTCCATTGAAGCAACACTGGAAGCAGAGCTCAGATACCTCAACAACAACTTTAGGGGCGGCGCCAACGAGAGTCAGCCGCTGCTTCGCCGAGGCAGTTCGCGAAGTTCGCTCCGTCACGACAACGACTTTGTCTCTCGACGCGCCTCGCTTCGTGTGAACTCGACCACGCGCGCCAACTTGTTAGCGCAGGTGACGAGCGACTGCGGCTTCCTCCAGGAGCTCGGGATCATGGACTACAGCTGTTTGCTGGGCATCCGACACTTCCACGCGCCATTGGACCCGTTTACGTTGGACACGCTTGCTCACAATGCCGTAGTGTCGGAGGACCAGAAGACCGTGTACTACTTGGGCTTTGTCGACATCCTACAGCATTACAATTTTGGCTGGAAAGTGCAAAACTGTTTACTCTCGGTGGTTCTCGACAAGCGGAGCATCACGGCGCTGCCGCCGGCAGAGTACGCGCTGCGGTTCCTGAGCTTCATCCACGAGTACCTGCTGCGCGACCCGGACGCGTCGAACAAGCGGTCGTACGGCAGCATCGGGTGCTCGCCGCCGCTTTCGCTCACGATCGACAGAGAGCTGACGTTAGAGTGAGTATGTGAATGGATCAGTGAGTAAGTGTGAATGCCTCTTGAGTGGGGCGGTTTTTGGTGTAATGCAAGTCCTCACGTGTGTGGGAGATAGATAGCTTTTACTGCTATTAATATGGTTGCTTTGGCTGTCAAAGGCTTCTAACATTGTCTCCAGTTCATTAGTCCAGGGACCACATTGAGAGACTTGAAGATGAGCTGCTAGCCATGGAAGCGGAACTGCAGCAAACGCTGGACGAGCTCTGCGACGATCTGCTGCGCTCTGAGGACGCTGCCACATCCGACCAAGCGTCCATTTTGACCTCGCTCACAGAGTTGGCGCTTAAGTTCCCCCAGGCGCAAAAGATCCTCAGCCGCTCGCTCGCTTCGCGTTATCATAGCGATGATATTTTGTCGTCGTCATCGGCATCTCCAGTGCGAAGAAGAGAGATCGAGGTCTCAGCAGCCAAGCTCTCGGTGCTAGCGAACCGTTTTCTATACAGACGCGAAACAACTCAGAGCACGATCTCTCTGCTAGCGGCACTCGCGAACGAGAACACATTCAACCAGCAGCGCATCGTGCGCAGTGTCACTGGCGTGCGGCTGACCAGACCCGCGCAGGATCTAGCTCAAGATGTGCGAACGACCGTGTTCGACGCTGGCAAGATCAAGAAAAAGAAAAGACGAAACCAACTGGTCTTGTATGCTCTCACGGTCCCAGATTCGATCAAAGACGCTTTCAGAAAGTGGCGGAAGCGGCAGAAGCTCCTCCAGAACCACCGAATCCCCAGCGGCGCACCACCAGGGCAAGGCGGCGTCCCGAAGCCCTGCCTCTGCAATGAATGCCTCGGCGCCGAGCAGTTTCTTCCAACGTGGCAGCTGCACTTTCAGGATCTCAGTCGGTGGATGAAGGACCCGCAGTCAAATGATGAGTCGTTGAGCAATAATGTTGGTGAGGACGAGAGCTCCTCTTCACTGACCTCTGGCGCGTTTTTCCAGGTCTTTCTTCAAGACTTTTACGTCTGTATACACTACTCTTCAGTCCAGAACGCAAACGAGAAGAAACGCGTCTGCATCTACTACTTTGTCCCGCCGAGCGGCACAGAGTTCGCTCCAACAAGGATACCGCCTACGAGTCCTTCGCCACCTCCAGCATTTGACCCGCTGCAGCACGTTTGCGCAATTGAGATTGCACCTGACGTCAACGTTATGGAAAATGCGCGAGCGCTTGGCAAGTCCAGGTCTTCATTGATCGCAACTCACAGCTCTAAGGATCTTTTTCAAGGACAAAGTCAAGGAGATGCTAACGAAGGCGCTGCATACGAAGTAGTTGATTACGTGCTTCTGCTTGAAGGACGCGTCGACCTCTCGTCCTGTAGCCATGGACACGTCGTTGGGGAGGAGGCATCGCTGGCAGCTGGGCCACATACTGACAAAGCTGCTGTTGGAACTGGAGGAATCTCGCATTTCCTCAGCCAGATTGAAGAGAAAGCAGCTGGAGATCAAGTCGCGAAGAGTAGCATTGAGGCTGCCCTCGTGCTCCTGGATGATAAAGACGGCGATGAAGATGACGATACCGAAGAGCTGCGGTCCAACCCAGTTCTTTCCGATCTGGACCGCAAAATCCTCCGACACGTTCTCGACTTTCTTGAGGACGACGATGTTGTGTCTCTGGCGATTTTGCGAAATATCATGGTGCGAACAGGTGAAAACAGCCCTGCTACGTTGAACCAAGAGCCTCTCGAGACCCCACACGATCAGGTCGAAAACGACAGTACGGATGGTCAAGATGCTGAACTCATTATCGAAACGCCAGTGACGAGCAACTTCATTTTCCAAATCACAGCGCGCGTGGACACTCAAGTACTGATGATAAAGTGCACAAGCGAAGACCACGATGACCCAGAGGAGAGCCTGCCCCAACCAGTCTTTTCCACCTCAATCTCCCGGGAGGAACTTCTCAGAGGAGAAGGAGGTTCTTCTTTGCCATCATCTCCATGTTCTTCAGACCCTTTGGCACTGCTTTGTATCGACGAAAGCGAGCTGCGAGCTCTTCTCTCGCGCTATCAAGTCTGCTGCTGCGGTCGCCTTCCTCCTCCATGTCCACCCGACACCTCTGCGCATTATCTTCGCCCCCAGGAACCGACAAATCACCTGCAAGACCTGCGTCCATCTGACGATTTTGGAGACAAAGATGACCCTACGATAGAGTCACAACCGACCGACAAATCTTCAAACAAGCGCGCAACAACAGCAGTAGCAACTCCCATACCTGGGCTCCCCGGCGACATCTCGAGAGTGCTTTTGCCAAAGCTAGAGGCGCTGGTTCTCTCTCGTCACAGCAACAGCAGCAACAGTTCCAGTGGGACTTCGAAATCTGCTTTCCGAGCCAGGTTCACGGAAACGCTCTCGCTCATCATCAAGAGCTGCAACGCGCGCATCTCGGCTCTAGCGACGAGCAGCGATGGCAGCAGCGAAGTGCATCGCAAGGCCGGCATCGAGCGGTGTCGGCAATGTCGAGATCTCTTGATCCAGCTCGGAAAGAAAGTGAAGCTCGCTCTGGAGCCGTCGTCATCTTCAGCGTCCTCGTCAGCGTCATCAATACCGTCTCATGGTAAAAAGCCAGGAAGCGAAGAGCTACCAGCAGATCAAGTCGCTCGGATCGCTAAACTGGTGCGCAAAACTGTCGCCCAAGTGCAGACGCAGAGCCAGAGCGTCCACGCGTGGGAGACACCAGACGTCCGCGTAGACAAACTGCACCTCAGTCGCCACGTCTGGGCCAGTGGATTCCCGGACCCCGAGTTCTATCGCGAGAGAGACGCACTTGCGCTTGAGAACAAGAAGAAGCAGCGCCAGTTGAACCAGCAGCTCATGGGGAAACAGCAAAGGCCCACAATATGATGACCTGGACTTGCCTCATGGATGGCTGAGATAATTCACACGCCTTCGTTGTTGTTGATGAGCACTCTCCAGGCTGTGTGCTACTGCTATTTGCTAAGTACTTACTACTACATCTGCTTCTTCGTCCAGTCGCCAAACATGTGCTGATAGTCTTCGATTTGCCGCTACAAGTCAACCACAGAGAGTTCAAAGTCCCACATGATGATAAGAATTCGCCTCAGCCTCAGATACCGAGCTGATGGCAATATCGCACGCACCTTGAGCTGGTTGTTTTCCTCCAGCAGCCGGAGATATGCCTCGGCCTGGCTGTCGGTTTGTCGCTTCAAGGCCCTGGATTTATGGACGATAGTTGAGACAATGTCAGTATTAATACAGCAATTCTATCAACATTCATTCGAATCGACTCACTCCAGTTCGGCGTCTCGCTGCTGTGCCTCGCCCACGGCGCCTTTCAGGCAGATCTCGAGGCCTTGCGCGTAGGCGTCCGCCGCTTTCTTGTAGTTCTGCTGGGCGTAGTGCGCCTTGCCCTTGCGCGAGTATGTCTTGGCCCACGTCGGGTCGAGTGCGATCGCGGCGTCCGCGTCCTTCAGCGCGGCATCAAAGCGGCCGAGCGCACAGTACGCCGCCTGTATTGCCAAATATGCGCAAGCGAGTCAGGTGCTAACATGATATCCCACATATATGCATAGTGAAGCACTGGATACCGATCGATTGCTGAAGAGCGTGGCTGTGGGCTGCGCGTCGATGCCGAGTGAGTACTCGCGCACTGCGTTCGCGTACTCGCGGCGCTTGAAATAGTCGTTGCCACGCTTCTTGTGCTGCGAGTCGTCCTCTCTCGCCGGTGCGCTGCGGCCCTGCGCCGTGGACGCCGAGAGCTTGGTGTCGAGCTTGGCGGCCTCCTTCGCGTCACTGCTCGCGCCCCCAAAGAGCCACTCCATCGTCTGGTTGATTGTGCAGATCAGGCAAAATGACGATGTGATTGTTCCCCCTCGATTGAGTGACATTGAACCCACAGGTACTGACTGTAGATATTTAAACCCTTTTTATTACAATATACCTTCTTAATAAATTGTGTTTATTATTTGTAAATACTGTAATCTTTAAATTGTTTGGTGTAAAGTACTCATTATACAGGTGATCATGACCTGACTGATTGGGGGTGGGAATGATGGTCGGTGCGAGTCATCATTTCATTCATTCGCTCATCCATCAGTCTGCCCCGCACTTCATTTCATCTGCGTTCCTCAAGGCAGCAGCAAGCAAGCAAGCAATCCGCTCGTCACAACAGCTCTTGCGCGCCAGAACTAGCAGCAGCATCTCAGCGTCACACACACGCGTCCATCAGCATGGTGGCACCTTCCGCTGCGGGCCGCCGCGCCGTCAGAGCGCTCACGTCCGCGGCGCTGCTCTCGGGCTCCGTCTATGCCGTGGACCAGACCAACGCGTACGTGTGTGTGTCATTGCTTTCCTTGTGCCAATATATCCAGCATCAAGTAACTGGTTGCTGTATGTTATGTGCTGCTACCACTTGCAATCCAGGAACATCCTGTCTCGCTCGGCGCGTGTGATGGCGGTCGGCGCAAAGTCCGTGCTCGACTATCGCAAGAACCTTCGAGGGACGCCACGTGAGGCGCCAGAATACCGTCCCAAGCTCCAGGAGCTCAATTTGCGCATCGCACACCGTATTCTCACGCTCTGCCTCGCGAACGGCGGCATCTACACCAAGTTTGGGCAGCAGCTCGCGACGTTCAACCACGGCCTGCCCAAGGAGATCACCGAGACGCTCTCGGCGCTGCAGGACCGTGCGCGACCCGTGAGCTTTGCGCAAGCCATGCAGACGATTGAGCGCGAGCTGCAAAAGCCCTGGCAGGAGCTCTTCCAGGAATTTGAGGAGAAGCCCATTGCTGCAGCGTCGCTTGCTCAAGTGCACCGCGCGGTCGACCACCAGGGACGCACAGTCGCCGTGAAGGTGCAGTATCCGTTCCTCGCGCAGCAGATGGGCGCCGACATGCGCGTCATGAAGTGGGCCGCGCAGCTCACCGAGTACTACTTCCCAGACGTGCAGGTGCAGTGGCTCTTCCCCGAGTTCGAGGCCGCGCTTCGCTCGGAACTCGACTTTGAGAACGAAAAGCGCAACAGCCGCCGCATCGCCACGCTGCTCGCGCGCAACACAAACGTGCACGTACCGATTGTCTACGACGAGCTGAGTACATCCAAGGTGCTCACGATGGAGTTCATCTCGGCGCCCAAGATCTCGCAGGTCGACGAGATCAAGGAGCTCGGGCTCGCGCCGTCCCACGTCGCGCGCATCCTCTGCGAAGTGTTTGGCGAGATGGTGTTTGTGCACGGCTTCGTGCACTGCGACCCACACCCAGGCAACATCTTCGTGCGCAGGAACCCGGACCCGAAAGCCAAGAACAAGGAGCAGCTCGTGCTGCTGGACCACGGACTCTACCGCGAGCTGGACGAAGAGTTCCGGAAAACGTACTGCGACCTCTGGCGCGCGATGCTGCTGCGCGACACGGCGCTGCTGGATGACTGCGGCAGGCGCCTGAACGTGGGCCAGTTCGCCAAGTACCTGCCGCTGCTGTTCACGTACCGCACGATCACGAGCACGAGTCCGCTGGCGGCGTCCATGACAGACAAGGAGAAAGAGGAGCTCGTGGAGGACATGAAGAAGCTCCAGTTCTCGAATGTACGTTGGGTTCTGCTTCCGGCTGCTGTTGATTCAAAGGTTGCTTGGAGACTGATGAATGACTGTGGCTGTGTGTTTGGCTTTTGTGTGACTTTAGGTGACGGACTTTCTCGAGCAGTTGCCTCGTGACATGCTCTTTGTCTTTCGAACCAACAACATGATCCGGGCGTTGAACAAAGACCTGGGCGGCTCCTCACGGTACGCTCGCTCTCCTGATAACCTGGACATAGACAGAAGAGAACCGACAAACTCATGGCTGATGCTGACGCCTTTCTAATGGACAATCACAACTGTAGGGACCGCTTCACTGTAATGGGCAAGTACGCCGTGGAGGGCCACTCGTCCTTCTACTCCACCAATACGAGTGTCGAGGGCGAGAGCAGCTCCGCGCTGGCGCAGCTCTGGGGCAACTACCGCTACTGGGTCGACCACTTCAACATGCTCTTCCACATCAACGTGCTCGACTTTGCGCTCGCGATCTTCCAGTGGATCTACGGTGACAAGCCGCTCAAGATGAAGACTGCGGGGTAGACCAGACGCGATTTCGCTTCCAACCAGTAGGAGACTGTTCTATTCATCCTGGTTCTTTGGGATTTGTCTGTTCATGGCATATACTTCTGAACTAAGTAGATTCACACAGGATTTCGATGGTAAGAACTGCAGTTGTATTGGCTTTATTGTTAGAGAAGATAATCAAGAACAAATGCATTGGGGCGTTGCTAGCATGCGCGCTGCAGGGCAGTGGTCTTGATTGCGCGCAGAGTGCTTAAGTGTCTCGACCGGCTAGACAAACCGCTTCTCGGGGATCAGTTGGTGATGCACGTCATCAGAGCGTGGTCATGGTGTCTTCTGATTTTGTTTCTTGAGATGTGCTTTTCTTCTTGTGGTACCGCACTCCCTGCTAATCAAATAGCTGCGAAGCATATTTTCATACATCTGTTCCGACAATACAACAGTACATTCGTGGGGTGGCCTGTGAATCACATACGCACACGGACACACACACGCGCGCAAAACGATTAGTATGGAAAAATACAGTAGCATATCACACAGCAACACAACCAACACCACTGGTAACCAAGCACTTACATCCTCGCTCGCTTGCGTCGGTGTAAATCGCTTTGCGGCGTCCAACACCGCTTCACGTAGCTGAGCGTCTACCAGCGCCATCAGCTTGTCCATCTCTCCAGCACCCGCACTGCCCTTCGCATCTCTCGCGACAGTGTCTCGCACTCGCTGCAGCGCCGCTGCCGCAGCCTTTGCCTCCGCGAGCCCGCACTCAAAGTTCCGCACCTGTTTGCGCACGAGCGCGCCGTGCGGCAGAATCAGCGCTTCGACCGCGTGCGGCTTGCTTTTGGTTTCCTGTGCGCCTCGTTACATCTTGCTTGCTTTCTCGAGTGTTTCCTTTTGCGCAGCTTGGAAAGGCAACCTTCAAGACCATCACTCTGCTCATCACGAGAGATACTCTATAAAATTACACTCACAATACTAGTGCGCTTTATTCACTAATTTAAGCTTCTCGAGCTTCGATCAGTAAAAAAAACCTTTTGGTCCCAATGTAAAATCACACAAAAAAATCTGTACTAAATAAGAAAGCGCGTTTGATCACAATAAGACAGCGCAGGGATGGCGTTGGCGCTGTTTTATACTGTATAACACACGCCCAACCCCGCGCTTTCTTATTGTGATCAGATGATGGAAGTGTTCTACTACAGTAGATTTTGGAATATTTACACAACGCTCAAATCGAACTGCAGTCCCGATTAAACTAAGCCACGTTGCCAGCGATATGAGGGATGCTAACTTAATTGACTGTCACCTAAGCCTCACCCAAACAAACACCAAGTCATTGTTGAAATCCTGGTTGGGACACACAATCCATGTACATTTTCATTTTATCCCCGAGAAAGAATGTTACTTGAAAAGTAACTTTCCTCCGAAGGGGGGCATAAGGGTCTGGGGTCTCTTTATTGATGCGTTTCCCAGATTAAACTTTATGTCAGTTATTAAGTCACATAGTTTTCTGCGCTTTATTTTTGAGTGAGCAATCGGGTTGAGCTGCGGTCTTCAGAGGGCACAGGCTGGACACTTCCTGATACACTGCAAGAAACCGCAATTCAAAAGCCACATAACTGAAAGAGATACGACGCTGAAACCAAATGCGCCATTTCTAACCTATTCAACTGGCACTAAA
>JAASGK010001044.1:0-12932 GCA_023334195.1 Globisporangium emineosum
GTATATCCTTCTTCGTCGCCACTCTTCAAGAGCAAGACCAGCTTCTGGATCAGCAACCAGGTGCACTTTGAAGCCGCGACGTTCGAGTTGGTGGAGAAGCTGAGCTCCCTCGACAGCGTCGCCGAGGTCCGCGAAGAACAAATCCTGCCTCTCCCAGAACCAATCTTAACACCCGCAAACTCAAGCAACACTGCCGACGCTATTGGCTTGCTCGCTACGTACCAGAATCAGTGGGGAGTCGCGAAAATCGGCGCACCAGAGGTCTGGGAGAAAGGGCACACCGGTCAGGGTGTCGTCGTGGGGGTCATCGATACTGGCGTGCTCGGTACCCACTTGGCGCTGAAGAATACGTTTCGCAAAGGCGGATACAGCTGGTACGATCCAGCGAAGAAAACGAGCGCTCCAACCGATGAACAAGGGCACGGCACGCACGTCACGGGTACAATCGTTGGCGATTTCGGGATTGGTGTCGCGCCTGGCGCGAAGTGGATGGCGTGCAAAGGTTGCGCAACGGCGGATGGTTGCGCCGACTCCGATTTGATCGCGTGCGGTCAGTTCATGCTCTGCCCGACCGACTCGGCGGGACAGAACGCGGACTGCACGAAAGCTCCGCATCTCGTCAGCAACAGCTGGGGTGGCGAGAAGGGGAGGTACGACTACCTGACGGTCGTGAACGCCTGGATCGCTGCCAAGATCATCCCGGTTTTTTCG
This sequence comes from Globisporangium emineosum, assembly GCA_023334195.1. Lineage (NCBI taxonomy): Eukaryota > Oomycota > Peronosporomycetes > Pythiales > Pythiaceae > Globisporangium > Globisporangium emineosum. The sequence goes on from JAASGK010001044.1 coordinate 712, forward strand.
ATTGGGAACACGGGTCCAGCTTGCGGAACTGCCCGGTCGCCTGCAGGTGATCTCCCCAACGTGATATCGGTTGGGTCGACAACGCAGGGTGACAGTCTCTCTCCGTTCAGCTCTAAAGGGCCGGCTACTAATGGGCTCCGCAAGCCCGAGATCACAGCCCCAGGTAGCAACGTGATGTCGGCGTGGAGTACTGGTATTCAAGCATACAACACAATTTCGGGGACGAGTATGGCTACGCCGCATATCTCCGGTGCTGTGGCACTCCTGCTCAGTGCGCGTCCGGGTTCAACGTACACGGAAGTGAAAGACGCCTTGTTCACCACAACGGAACGCCTGGCGTTGGAACCATCAGGTATGACATGTGGCGGGCGTTCAGATGCCAATAACCCCAACAATGCGTACGGATATGGACGCGCCAACGCTCTTGCTGCTGTCAACAAGCTTCTTGCGTTGACTCCAGCTCCAACACCAACGCCAGCGCCAGTTCCCAAGCTCTCGGTTACCGACAGGTGCAATGGCTTGGGGGAGCTCATCTGCGGGGAGTTCTTGTGCAAGTGGGCTGACAGCTCGGCCACCTGCAACTCTTGGTTGTAGAGCTTTTCGAGTAGTCTGAGCGTTGAGTCCGAGCAAATGAGCAGCACTTCCATGCAGTAAGTGATTGCAAATTGACTCGGTAGATCGGAGCTGTCGAAGATTGAGCGCAGAAGACGAAGGCGATGTTGCGAACTCCTCGCATTTTTTTCTTTTCTCTATTGCCAAAATCTGAAGTACACGGGTAGCTAAACAAAACAAACATATTAGCTGTGATTTGGAAAAAGAAAGTTCATTCCGCAGTAAATCCCATAAACTCGCCTTGATTGCCCATTGCCATTGTCTCCATCCAGGAGACATGGATGGTTTGCTCACCGCCCACCGCTGAGCGCTTCTTCGACCAGGAAATCCTCAGCAGATTGGTGGAAAGAAGCCATGTTGCGCAAAAACGACCCTGTCACCAGATCGACGAGCAATCCGACGTGTTGTTCTTGATCGCTTCGCGTTTCTGGGAGCTCGGGGACGATACGAGCGCAAGACTGGATGATGGAGAGCTCCATGTCATCACCACCACTCAAGCTCTCGCCTTGAGAGACTCGCTCAATGACACTCCAGCCGTAGTTCATCAGCCGGATGCCGTTCGAGCCACAGAAAGTCCCCTCTGCATCGTTTTGCACTGTCCAGAGGAACACCACGCGATCTTCATCGACAAACCGCTTTGCGACAAACTTTGCATCCGATACTGCGTGATTGCGGCTGTGTCGAAAGTTGATGGCAAGCTTCGCGGTGATGAAGTCGTGCGTGTGGTCAACATTCTGATGAAAAGGTGATCAAAGAGAAATTAGTTAGTTCACAGGTATTACTTCAGAGCTGAACTATTGAATAGAGTCTTACCGCATAGTGGCCGTCTGTGAGCTGGATATTCTCTCTGGCGAGCGCTCGCCACAGCGCGTCTTGCGTCTTCTGCATCTCAAAAGGCACGATTTTGGAATCCAGAAACTCCATATACAGTCCCTGCACCGCGTCCACTTTCACTTGCGTGTTCTGCAACTCGACCTTGCTCGCTGCAAAGCCGTTTTCGTTGAATACTTGGGCTGTTTCGAGGAATCGCGCATCCAGATCCTTCGCGAGCTTGGCGAACACGGACGCTTCCGACTCCTCACCAAAGCGCACGCGCTTCCGCATGTTTGTCATCGGGTCGTCCTAGTTGTTTACGAGAGAATAGGCAAATATGTTTAAAGCACTGTCATGTAGCGTCTCATCTAATGCTTCACAAGCTAGCTGACTCACCGGTGCATTTGCTCGCTTCTTGAGGATCTTCTCCAGTCCCTTGACGATCTTCAGCTGGTTCATGACCATTTTGCGAAGTTTCGCATTTTCAAGCTCTGCTCGCTGTCGGCCCTGCTGCTGGCTCTTTGCGACGCGTTTCCAGAGTGACTCTGGCGCTAAAGACTTTCCACGCTGACCGTCAGGGGCGCGAAGCTGCATCCCAGGTACCGGTGTACGTGTCATTGTCGAAGATTGTTCTGCTGCTTCAATGATGATGTCCTCCTCTCGACCCCGAGACTCGGATGTTGTTGTCTGCTCCGGAGAACTACTCGAACTTGATGCAAAGTTGTCTGATTCTTGCAGCTCGCTGAGTTGTGCCTCCAGCTCTCTCGCCTTGACGCGCAGGTACTTGAGCTCGTCGGCTTGGCGTTTCCGTGTCGTGTTGGCTGTTGATTTGAACTCATCACTCTCCTCTGCTCTTTTAACCACCGTGGCCGTCTCTGTGAGGTCAATTGCGTTGCATTGGACGCCAATTTCCGACTGTAAACCTGCGAGGTCTTCCCAATCAGGCGCGTACGCGGTGCCATCGCAAAGCGTGAACAACCGACCGTCAGAGGCTTCATGAGTACTCTGAACAAGGGGATTCTCCTCACGTTCACGCGGTTTACCAACGCTCATAGCACCAAACTCGCCTCCAGACGTCATCACAAGAAATGGCTCGAGAGTAGTCGAGTCGACAGTGCCATCACGCGACCGATCGACGTCAAACTCCAGTAATTGCTCCAGCAACGCGTCTCCTCCCGCCGCCTCAGAGACTGGATTGCGCCCGTGGTCAATCGGATGATCGCTGATGCTGATGCTGCTGCTGGTTAGAGACTCAACGTATCCTGTCTCAATCAACACCGGCTGCTCGGTGGTTGTACTGGTTGCGTCGCTGTACACGAAAGGCTGCAAGTTTGCTGCAGTGCGGTCTTCAAAAGCGCTGCTGGTTGTTGTCTTCAGCACCACCGGCAGTGGCTCTGTCGTATCTGCCAACAGCGACTCTAGCAGGAGCGCCGACGCGTCTTCATCACCTGCTCGCAAAGCAGCAGCACGCTCGCTCAGCGCGTCGTCCAGCCGCAGGAGCTCGTCCAGCGTGGCGTCCACGTGCTCAAACTGCGCGTGCTGATGCTCCATTGCTCGTCTTCACCTTGCTATTGTGCCGCAATCGTTTCTGGCTCAACTTTCAGTGTGAAGAACGGCAATTCGTACTTAATTGAATATTACAGAAACACATTACATGCACACAGAAATTACGAGAGTAGACACAAAGGTGAAGCCATTTTGGTGCTCGTTCATGAGGGGCATGACATCACACTGCACATTGACGATCCTCAATACTGTACTTTAGTATGGGGGGACCTAGTTAGTCTTGTTGATTACTGCTATTGCATTGATTGCATCACGCTTTCATGGACTCGGCCAGCAAGAGGTTCTCGAGCGCCTGGTGGTACGCCTTGATGCTCTCCTCACGGGACGTCACTGCAAAGTCCGTCAGCGCGCCGACCTTGTAGTTGTCCTCAGCTGCGTCGTCGTCCGTGAGCACGGGCGAAATGTAGGAGCAGGATTGGATAAGAGTCGACGGAAGCCGCGCCGAACCGCTCTGCGGGATATTTGTATCCGTATTAGCAGCGCGTCGCTTGATCGCATACCAACCGGACTCTCGAAGCGCCATCCGTTTCGCTTCACCACCAGCACCAGTGAAGCCCCCCAGCGGCTTGAAGAGCGAGCGCCACACAGTCACACACTGATTCTCTTCCACGCACCTGTGCACTGTCTGCTTGCCGCTGATCGTAGTCTTGCCGCCCGCGTCGTCGAGCTCCACAACGTAGCTGCGGATGATGGAGTCCTCCGTCACGTCCACGTGCTAACATCAGAGAAACAAATCACGAGTCGAGAGAAAGAGATGAGCTTATCGTTGAATATTAACATCGTCCTCGTGGTTCCAAGCCACACATGCGTACCTCGTGAAGATACGAGTGGTATTTTGCGCCTCGCTCGCCGCTCATAAAGCGCCACATCACGCGCTTCACGATCTCGAACTCGAACGGCACGGTCCACGAGTCCAGCGACTCGACAAAGATCCCGTTCTCCTTGTCGTGCTTGACGTTTGCTTCCAGGATCGGAGGCGCAGGGTAGTCGGAGGAGGCAACTCCTGCCTGCTGCTGGAGCGTGTCGAAGATGTTGTAATCGACCCTCCGATAGAGCTCTTCCATGCCCGCGAGCATCTCGTTGAAATCGGCGTCGTCGCTTGCATGCCTCCCCTCTCTACCACCTTCCGAGCTGCCGCTTGAAATCTGCTTGAGTCGCTTGCTTGCCGGCGCAGAGTGGTGGAGCAACTACACATTTTGTTTGTCCACAGCAACAACGCGTTGTCAGAACTCAGATTCAGACGAGACTCTCATTCCCGACGCTTTTATGAGGACGCGCCTGAAGCAGCGCTCGTTGCGTGGTAGGTCTTACTGTTGCGCTCGCCCGCTTGCGCAGGATCTTCTCGAGGCTCTTGGCCATGCGGATCTGCTTATCCAGCGCGCTCTTGAGCTTCGCGTTCTCTTCCTCGACCTTGCGGCGCTCCTCGCTTTGCCGGGTCGCCAGCATCTCCCACATGGACGGCGAGCGCGCTTCCTCTAAAGATTGTTCATTTGCTCCCTGAAGCGCAACAACACCAGGGCTCCCACGTTCACTGCCGACAGTAGGTTGTGAGGCAGTGTGACTACGCGCGGCTTTCTTCAGCTGGTCCAGTTGGTTCTGGAACTCCTCCATTTTCTCTCGCAGGTAGAGCAGTTCGTCCTTGCGGCGGCCGCGGAAGCGCTTGTCGAGCTCCGTGTCGCGCAGGGAAGACACAGGCGACGATGTCGACGACACGCCTTGCGCTCCCTCGGTCACAGCAGCAGATACAAGCCTAACGTGCTTCGCTGATCCATTCTTTCCACCGCCACTATTGATCATACCGATAGGTGCTTGCTCGCCCTCCAACATGCCGCTGCCTGATCCATGCACCGACCCTCCCTGAGCGTGCAGCCCAAATGTAGTAGCCGGCCGGGACGTTGATGCACCAGCGAGATGATACCCAGCCACTGCTTGTTGCGGGTGAACACTTAGTTGCATTTGGAATTCATGCTGGTGCTGCTGACGACCGACAAGGCCTGGGGGTCCTACTAGAGCGTGGGCTCTTTGCTGGAGGGGAAATCCCTGGAAGTGGCCAAGCGAGTCAACATGGTCGTGCTCGTCATGGTCCTCGTCGCCGCTGTCAAAGTCGCAGTCCTGGATGAACGCGATCGCCGCTTCCAACGACACCTGCTGGTGCTCTTGATGGTGGAGCTGCTGTCGAGCCAGGAGCTGGTCGAGCTCCAGGTCGAACGGAGGAGGCGCGGCCATTCCTGCTTTCTGTGGAGTCGCTCGCGTGAGGCGAAATGAAAACCAACCGAGCGAGCGAGCGAGGAGCCGACTCACGTGACGTACGTAGCTCGCTCCTGTGGCCAAACTGAGTGATTGAGAGCGACGGAGCAGCTGCGGCAGGAAGACAGCAAGGCGGTGGCTTGAAAGAATAAGAGAAATCGCCCTCGGACTTTCTATTTTTATCAAACTCATGCGACATTTTTTAGTGTAAAACGACCGAATTAGACAGGACAGAACAGGCATACTCTAAAAATGTATCATCCGAAAGTCGACGGATTCGCTAGATTTATACCGGAATAGAAGAACATCGGCTTACAAATTAGAATCCCGCATATTTGTAAACTTGGATGGTTTGTCAGTCACTTCTTGGATACTTGCGTGCGCCACCTCAAAGAGAGGTTGCTTCGCCTTTGGTTCCTGCAACGAAGGAGACAGTAAGGAGAGAAGCCAGTCGTCAATGTCTGGTGGCGAAGCATTGAGCGTCCAGTAATCTTTGCAAGAATGACTCGAATCCACCAAGATCTGCTCGCTGCTGGGGGATCCGCCCCTGCCATCTGAATGCATCTCGCTATGGAAAACCAGCTGGGGGACTTGTATTTTGTTTCAATCAGACAACTCTGGCTGGTGCTCCTGTTCGTGTGTGAGCATGTACTACCATACTATACTTCCAAGAGGGAGACACTCGACACGGCTCTCTCCAAGTGAAGAAGTTGAGGAGCCACGTGCTGAGAACATAATGCAGTTTGTGTCCGTTGTTCAGTGTTCCGAGTTGAGCGGATCCACCGTGGAAAGCCCACGCTTCCTCAATCACCGTCATCGTACACCGTTGTCAATATGCGAAAAACGTGTCACAGAGTGAAGTTGGACCTACTGCCCAGATCACCCTTGCCCTCCCGCCAAGGGTGATCGATCGTCCATCTTTCTTCTCCTGCAGGTTGGTCAGATCAAATTTGCGGATTGAGTCGAAAGCAAATCACGCGGAGACCTCGTTTCAGAGATTATTATATAATGCGTCGAGTTGAAACTGGTGCTTTGTTGCCAGGGCTCCGACTTTTCCAAGTCCGTGATGTTGAAGGAGGAGATTTGTACGACGAGCCTTGGTGGCGTTTCATAAATCCTCCTGGTGTGCATTTACATTGTTAATCAAACACACAGGGCGATATGCTTCCAGTTAGTATCCCCCAACATGCAAGACCAAAGTTGGGTGGGCGCATCAGAGTGTTCGGTATAATACGCGGTTACGCCTGTAGTTATCGCAAAGCTTTCTTTTCCTTTCGGTGGTTATTTTCAAGCTGTTTCCCGAGAGTTCCCTAATGTGCGCTGATACCAACGCGCTTTGGCACCTTGCTGCCCTGCTTGATAAGCGCGTTCTCGAGCTCTTGGTAGCCTTCTGTCGTGCCAACGTCCAAGATCGGCACGAGGATCTCTTCGAGCATGGGTTTGCACCAGAAAGCGCTGTACTCTCCATCTGGCACCTCCGGTTTCAGCGTGTAGAACGACTGGATGCTCGAGGCTGGCGACCCACTATTAGCGCCAGCGCTGAGTCCGTTGCCGCACGAGCGGATAATTACCCACTTCTTCGCGCGGATTGGATTCAAAGCCGTCCCGTTCTCCGTCAAACGCTCCAGCAACGTGTTGATCACGAACACTGACTGGCTCTCATCGCTAAAGCTGCGAACCACTTGCTTCACGCGGACCACGCCGTGGCCGGTTGCCGAGTTTTGTGTGTCGAAGCTGCTGATGTACTGCTGGACGATCGTGTCATCACTCGCATCGAAATACTGTGTTTCGACCACACAACAACAAGAGCGTAGGCAATTATATAAACGAATCAACCAAAGTACTACTCGGAAACTGTAAGCCACCAATTCCACGCCAAAACGTACCTCGCCAATGTGTTTCTTCTTTCCCAGCGCACAAACGCCATACAATCGCAGGAGCTCTCGACCCACTTGAGTTCGGTTGAACGGCGTGACGTTACTGTCGACCATTTCGAGGCGGCTCCCGACAGCGTCTTCTTTCACGGCCCACTCTCGGAAAACCTGCTTCTTGGTATTTCGCATGTGGAACAAGCTCTGCACTTTGCCAAAGTCCATGTACATGGACACACTGTCAGCCAGCAGCTTGTGGAACGTCGACGCGCACGCTGTGACGCGGAACTGAGGATTTGGAGTCAACTGAAGCTGGATTTCAGATTGCATTTTCTAGGGTCCACGAGTAACGCACAAACCAAATCGTTAGGGCCAAATTCCAAAGGGGTTGGAAGTGAGTTGATAGAGCAAAACGCGTACCTTTGCGGTGTTCACACGCTTCAGGATGAGCTTGCGGGTACGCTGCAGCATCTTGCGCTGCAGGAGGAACTGCGTCTTGAGGTCCTGGTTCTCGCGCTCGGACTGGCTGAGCACCTCTCTCTGGCGGACCGCGATAGGCTTCCACATGGACTCTGCGCGCACAAGAGTTGCTCGCATCGGCTGGTTCATGCTGCTGTCTGCGGCGTTCTTCGCCCGCGAGGTGTGCTCCATCACGACGGACATGAGTTTCCAGTACTCGCGCAGGTTCTGGAGTTTCTGCTGCAGCTTCTCCGACTCTTCTCGTAGCAGCTGGATCTCCAGTTTCCGCCGCATGCGCGTCTTCCCGGGTACAAAAGCTGTAGTGGTCGTGCGCTTTGGCGCCGCAATCGCAACTTTTTTTCGCTCGTCGATGGTCAGGCGAGGCTTCTTGTTTTGTGATGGAGGGCCGGAGATGGCGGTGACCGCGAGGCTGTAGCTGTGGTTGTTCAGTGCCACCGGGACCGTAAACGCTGGCGTAGGAACCGCATCGTCTTGAGTCGACGGAGCAGCAGCAGCACCACCGAGTAGAGCCGTAGTGCTGAACGCCTCCATCCCTGGGAACCCGGTCTCGTCGCCATTTCCATGCAGGAACAGCTCCCCGTCGTCATTGCTGTCGTTGCTGTTCTCATCATCACCATCGTCGTCCCAGTTGTCCATAATGAGTTCGTCGAGAAAGGTCCCCATCGAGCGCCTGGCCGGATTCATGTTCATACTCCCGTCCATGTGCAGCTGCTGCACGATCGGGATCTGCTGGGGCTTCTGGAGATGCTGGTGATGACTCGAAGGCGCCACGACGAGCTCCAGCAGTTCCGAGAGCGACACGGACGCTCCGCTGCCACGACCCACACCCACACCGCCTAGGACATGCGCCTCCGTGTGTCGCTCGTCCATGGTCGTGAAGAACACGCTCATGTGGCAAGAACGTCTCGAATGGCGTGGCTCGAATGCTGTGAGGGGATCGATCGACCCAGCGAGAGAGCGAGAATATTGAGAAGAGGGGCCTCGTGTTCGGCTGCTGAGAGTGATGATTGACAGGATGGTGATGAGTGGATTCTTGATTACACCTGGAAAAGTGCCGTTCGGATTGCGCTTTTTGGTCGATCACGCGGCCGTTTTATGCGACTGCGTGATCTGAATCTGATTTTTTGAAAATGACTTCATTTCGCAAGAGAATTTGAAATCCTATTTTTTTGGTAGAAGTTTCAAACTTGCTTACAAAACGCAAGACAAATTATCTTTGTACGAGTGCAACAACACACTCACACCAATTTTTTCTCTCTCACCAGACCGCCATTGCGTTCTATTGTTTGGTCATCGCGAAATCGTCAAGACTCTGCTGCTGACTCCTCGATGCTGCGGTTTGGTCTTCACGAGCTCGCTCTCGACATTTCGCTGCAACTTGTCCATGCTCAGGTCCAAAGTCGGGATCAGCATCTCTCGAATGATCGATGTATCCCAGAGGTTGTCGAGCTGAACGCCGTCGATCATCTCTGGTGCCATCGTGTAGTACTTCTGGATGACAGTCAACGGATGCCGTGGTGTCGAGGACTCGCAGCTGGTGACGAGCGTCCAGGTCTGTTCGCGCAGCCGCGTTAAGTTCCGGGAATTCCCCGTCGCTGTCAGTCGGTCGATGAGCCCCGTGACTATGAAACGCGTGCTGTCTGTTGTCTCACTCTCGGAAATGCGCACTGCGTGCTGCGTTCGCACCCTACCGCTCCCGTTCGAATTGGCGAAATCAGCGATGAACTGGGTTATGATCGTGTCGTCCGAGGAGCTCAAGAACTGCAAGGCAAACGTTAAACAAACAGATTCAGAGACAGAGTCACAGGGACTCAGCTAAAAGATGTAGCTCGTGCAGGCTTTCCAACCTTGATTTGGATAGCAACGTACCTCATACATACGCCCCTCCACTTCGCGCTTTTCATATACGCAGCGCAGCGCCTTGATCACTAGCGACCTGTCAAACGGGATAACGAACCGTTCGGTCATCTCCACGAATATCTCATTCGCCGAACCTCGCTGCAGTTCCCAGGAGCGGTGCTCGTCGTCTTCCAACTTGCGCAGACTGACGGTGGATTGAATCTTTTCAAAGGACTTGAACATCGCGTTACTGTCCGACAACAGGAACTGGAACATTGAGGTATTCCCAACACGAATGTTTTGAGGATCAAGCTGGAAAAACGCGTCAAGCTGTCGCTGTAAGCTCTGTCAGAATAGCAACATTTCGCACAGGAAACACCGTTTTTGGTGAGGCTACTACAATAATCAACTGGAAAGAAAGAGGGACATCAGTTGGCGACTCACCTGTGCGGAGGCCACGCGCTTCTTGATGAGCTTTCGAATGTGCTGCAGAGCTTTCTTCTGGAGCTGGAACTGCGCTTTCAGCCACTCGTTCTGCTTTACGGAAGAAGTAAGTTCGTCGCGTCGCTGGGCCGCAATACTCTTCCACTCTGGCTCCGCACCTTTCGTCGAACTTGCTGAGCTGTTGATGTCGCGAGGATCGCGGTTTTTGCTCGACTGGCTGTTCATCTGCTGTACCAGTCGAATCGACTCCTGCCTCCAGTACTCTCTTAGCATATCCAGTTGCGCTTCGAGCTTGGGCGCTTCTTCTCGGAGCATCGCGACTTCGTCTTGGCGTTTCATGCGCTTTCTTCCCGTGATTGCTGGCACTTTGATACTCGGATTCTTGGCGATAGGTATTTTCATAGGCGGCACAGCGATGACGTTGAACTCGCCACCAACAGCACTAGCGTCACTGCCGTCGGAGGAGATCAGCTGGTTTGTATATGGGTCTGACAACAGGTCAATTGAGTGTTGTACCGGTAGCCCACTTACTGGCGACGCGTCCAGCTCGTCCAGTCCAAAGAGCACTTCCATGTCCTCCTGGTCAAAGAGCGCGTCATCCCAGTTGCTCGCGATGTCGCTGTTGTACGGGCTGCCGAGTAGAGAAGCAAAGGTAAAGCCTACTCTGTTCAACTGCACCACGCCGGCGTTGAGCTGCTGCTGGTGAGCGACCGTCTTCTCCTTCTCGGCCCTCTCTTGGAGGAGTTTCGCAGGCAGCAGATAGTTGCTCTCACGCAGAGGCCCCAGCACATAGGGCTGCTGCGGCGGCTGAAGCCCCATTGCCGCTGGGAGCAGCTCGTCGTCGCGCGGGCTTCGTCGTCTGTTGCTGCTGGGTTGTTCCGCCGCCATTTTGACCGCTCACTTCTATTTAAAAATTGTGGGCAAGTGCAAGTTTGGAGGAAAGACACATTCTCTTCTAAGTGATCTCCCCTTCTAAGAGCGTGAACCGAACTTTTCGAAACGACAGCCGTTTCAAGAGACACAAATATTATAGGTTGGAGGATCTCTTTTATCAGGGTTTGGATAAACAAGACGAGCTTTTTCGATGCTGGTTTGTCTCAAAGTTTATTGGCTGCTCTGACAAAGTGAACACGGCAATAATGGCGGACTCTGTTGCTGGGACGCGCGCATGCAGCGCCGCCGGTGGTGACGACCGACAGTGCAACAGCCTCGAGTTCCACGACACGCCGCTGGACCAGGCGGGCGAGCTCCTCGCGCTCGACGTCGACGCTTCCGCCACCATCCGGTCGATTCCCACAAGCAGTAGCGGCCACCACCACCATCGTCGTGGGGTCTCGCCCAGCACAAGCTCTGGAGAAGGAATAGCGTTCTCGAGCAGGAACAACAGCCAGTACTGACGAAGAATCGCATGCAGAGAAAAGTGAAGATCGCGCTGCTCCCCGATGAAGCGAGTGCCCTCGAGAAGACGCTCTGCGACCTGAGCGCCTACTGGAAAAGCGTGCCGCGAACACAGATCTATCAACATCAACAACAGCTACCCACAGATAGTGATGACAGCAGTTTGGTCAGCGGTAGGAGTAGCACAGCCGACCTACTCGGGCGACGCAGTGTGAATCGACAGCTCCAGTTGCGGAGCACGTCGGAAGCGAAGAACCAAAAGCTTCGCGACGAGTACCAGCGTCGCCGAAAGAATGCGAAAGCGTTTCTCAAACTGCTCAAGCGGAGGGTGACCACGTACCCGATGAGTGCTACTCGAAAGTATGCGCAAGTTGGCTTTGACGTTGCAATCGTGTTCGCTGACAAACTACTACTGCTTGTTACAACACTGTAATTGACACCCACCCCACCCTCCAGGAATTCAACTGCGTGTTCCACCACCTCATGCAGCAGCCGACAGCGCTGCAGAAAACGGTCCTCGGTGAAAGAAGCCGCGAGACTTTCCACACGCTTTCAAAGACCTCAATTGGATGGCTGTCGAGCGCGAGCGCATCGACCGGATCTTCCAGGCGCCCAGACGACCGACTGGCACGTTTCGTGAGTGGAACATGTGCGACGAAGAAGAGCATAACGACATCTTCTTGGAGCTCGTGGACACCTCTGTGCTGCCGTTTGATCGACTGCAGGTGGGCAAGGCGATGCACAAGCTCTACGGCGAACAGAGCTTGGCCAACACGAGCAGACACTTTTGCGAGGTACGAGGATGCATTTGTTCAGACAGACTCTGGAATTTCTCTTGGCGTCGCGTCGCAGTATTTCGTATTGTGGACAGGATTCTCACAGAAGCGCTCTCATTTTGTCGAACTACTCCTCCCTCACAGTATTTCCACATGAGCGCCAATGAAGATACGA
>JAASGK010001045.1:0-12920 GCA_023334195.1 Globisporangium emineosum
GTGAACTACAGCAGACACACGCGGCATCAGCCAGTCGTGTGGACAGTTCCCAATGAAGAAGATGTTGTCGGGGACGTCGAGACCAGCAGCCATGTCGCTCCAGCTCGACTGGATCAGCACGCGCGCGTTCGCCAGCTTGGCGGCTTCGATGATCATCGACGTGGTCTTCTTTGGATCGGCGATCACCATCGAGCCAAAGCCCACGAAGATCGGGCCGCCGTCGTTGCCCAGGAACGCTTCCAGCTCGGGCGTTGGTGTGTAGTTGGAGCCTGCTGCTTTCAGCGTCACGGTACCGATCACGTCGTAGATCTTACCCCAGTCTGCTGGCTTCGGTACGAGCGCGGAACTCCACATGAACGCGTGCGGAATCGAAAGATCAAGGAGCATGTCGCGACCGCCGTCGCCCTTGCGGATCTTGCGCAGATTCAGCACTTGTGTACGGAACTCGTTCACGATGCCCTCCGTTCCTTGCCACATGAGCAGATCCACCATCTTGTATGACATGTAGTTCATCTTGGACGGCTTGTTGTTGTACGCCAAGTTGGACAATGGGTGTGGGAACGCTACAGTCGGCACCCACGGCTGCGGAAACATGATGTGCAGCGGCACTCCGAGGCGCTCAGCGACATGGATGTGGCCGTACGTCACAGGGTTCGAGATGATCGCGTGGGCGATAAACGGCTCTCCCGGCACTCCTGGACCTCCAGCATCCGGATCAGCCTCCGAGACTGCCGGCCAGGTCGAGTTCAGGATTTCATCAATCATCTGCATGTTGCGCGGCACGTCTTTCTGGATCGTTTCGAGCTTGAGCGGGATCAAGTGACCGCCGGTCTTCACCATGTACGCCGCGAGCTCCTTCGGGTCACCACCTAGCGGGTAGAACTCGACCCTATGTTTGGTGACAAAGTCTCGATACACGGTGTGGGTCGCAAGACGCACGCGGTGTCCGTCTTCCTGCAAGCGCTTCGCAATCCCGACGAATGGCTGCACGTCCCCTTGCGTGCCGACGATCATGATACAGACGTTCATCTTCGGTACGTCATGCACGGCACGCTCGCTCTCGGACGGGTGCAGGATCTTGTCGGCGTACTTTTGGCGCGCCTCGGCCTCGCGCTGCATCGCTTCGATGTCGTACTGGTCATCATCGGCGTCGAACTGGAGCTTGATGTGACCGTCCTTGTCGAACGCCGCGACTGCCTGTACGACATCTGCGAACGTCTCGAGCTTGTCGCACGTCTTGCGGCCGCCGTCCACGATCGCGTTGACTGCGCGCGCGAACTTGGCCTGCTCATGCATTCATTCGCACACGCACAGAGAGCGACACAGTACAATCAGCGCACAGGTCAACAGGGAGGGAGGGTGTGCGCTTATGGTACCTTGCTGTTGCTGGCTGCGCCTTCGCTGTCGCGCTGCACGTTGTCGCCCATCCTTCTTCTGCTGCTGCTGGTCTCCTTGGTTTTCTTGGTCTGCTTCTGCCTCCACGCCACCGAGAGAATGCGGAAATGAGAGGCTGCTCTCTTTTTTCTTTTCCCTGTGTGATGGGATGCACCCATTGATGAGAGGCACAAAACGCGCAAAAAGTGCGTCGGAAACCTCTGAAAACGCATATAGCGGACAGTTTATAAATAGGTGGGAAGGAATGAGTATAGAATCAACTCGACAAAGAACCTGTGAGAATGGATGCAACTGGAGGGAGGAGTGCGAGACGAGTGCCATGTGGTTCGTCCCCATTCAACTTGAAGTCCTGAGCCAAAAATCTGTATGGAAAGTATGGGCAGGAAGCACGGACATATATCTGTCTGTCCAAGGTGCTCATATTCACACACTCGCACGCATACGAATGTGTTAATAATCTCTCGAGCGAATGCATTTGGGTTGCTATTATTTCACTCCAGCCAAGATTATCCCTGCGAACGAGCAGTGTGATTACGACTTGCGGGTTCATTTTCGAGCCAAGAAAATAGCGAAACGATCCGCTGATATTAAAGATTACTGATGAAGCATGGGGCTGGTGATGATGCCGAGCGGCATCACACGCGCACGCTGGATATTTATGGGTGCATGCATGGGTGCATTTGGACCATCCGACAATTACAGTGTAGGACCAACCACTTCAGTTGCCTCTCACAGTGCTTCATCCATCGATCGCTATACAGAAAGCCCTTCCTCTCCTATGCGACGCTGCAGAGCCTCTCGATCGCCATGAGCGTGCGGTTCTTCTCCACGAATAGCACCGTCTCCCTCTTCTTCTTCTTCTCCGTGCTCTCATCGTCGCAATGGTGGTTGTAGTGGCTGGTGGCGATGTGGTCGGCAAGCAGCGCCGCCCCATGCAGAGGGCGCACGACGACCCCACCGCACGCCTGTGCGAACCCGATCGCCACCCCCTTTGCGCCTCGCTCGCGATACCCGCGCATGGGCCGGACCACAAAGTCCTTGACGCCGCTGCCTAGTTCGTGGACGAACGCGCCTGTGCCTGCGAATGCGCCTCTGAGCGCCGAGTCTGGGCCGCGCGTGCTGTAGTCCACGACAAAGTGGTCGACGATGTTCGTGCTGTCATTGGCAGTTTGCGACGAAGACTCCGCGGAGAAGGATGCTGTCGACGACGTGAACGAGACGGTGTCCGTTGGGGTACCTGATATGATGCTCGTGGCTGCGCACTGGTCGCAGAGCCTCCGCTGGTTCCGCACACTCCACTTGGTCGCCACTCTGCTGCAATCTACAATAGTATCTGACTCGCAGCGCATGTCTGCGAGCGGCAGCTTGCGGTAGAAGCTCTGGACCGCGCCGTCCGCGCCGTCTTCGCTCTGCATCTTGATCCCCATTTCACGCGCATTTGCACAAAGCTCGGGGCTCTGAAGCGCTTCGAATGCAGCTTGTAACTTGTCGACAGTCAGGTCATCGATTGCACACGGCTCGAGCCCGACTGCTGCAGTCACCACTGCTCGGCCCCAGAAGAACTGATCGCCAAAGAACGGCAGGATGAACGTTGGCTTCCCCGCTCGGAGTCCCGCCGCTGTCGTGCCAGCGCCGCCGTGGTGCACCACCGCAGCCACCCGTGGCAAGAGCCATTCGTGCGGACAATGGCCCAGAAAGAAGACCGAGGCCGGGATCTCCAGGTCGGCGTCGTCGTCCATGTCGCTGTAACTGGACTGGATTAGCACCCGAGCGTTCGCGCGCTTGGCGGCCTCGATGATCATCAGCGTCGTCTTCCGTGGATCCTTGAGCACCATGGACCCAAAGCCCACAAAGACTGGACCACAATCGCCACAGCTATCCAGGAACTCGGCCAGTTCTGGGGACGGCGTATACTCCGTGGCCGCGTCCGAGAGCTTCAGCGTCGCGGTGCCGACCACCTCAAACCTGTCGTCATCGCCCCAGTCCGCGGGCTTTGGCACCAGCGAGGGGCTCCACATGTGCGTGTGCGGGATCTTGAGGTCCATCGTGATGGCGCGGCCGCGGTCGCCGATGCGGATCTTGCGGAGCCCGAGCACATTCGTGCGGAATTTGTTTATTGTCGTGTCGGAGCCGATCCAGAGCAGCAAGTTGACCATCTTGTACGACCACAAGTTGCGCTTCGAAGGCTTTGTGATCGTCTTGTACGACGAACTGGACAGCGGGTGTGCGAACGCCGCAGTCGGAGCCCAGAGCTGCGGGAACATGATGTGCAGCGGGACCCGGAGCTTCTCGGCGACGTGCACGTGGCCGTACACGACCGGGTTCGAGATGATTGCGTGGGCTCGGAATGGCGCTCCTGGGCGTCCAGGCCCGCCGCCACCTTCAGGGTCGGGCGCCGTCGCTGCGGGCCACGTCGAGTTGCAGATCTCGCCCACCATCTTGATGTTGCGCGGCACCTCTTGGATCAAGACCTTGGGGTTCAGTGGGACGATCTGTCCACCGGTCTTCACCATGTACTCCGAGAGCTGCTTCGGGTCCCCGCCCAGGGGGTAGAATTCGACGCCGTGCTCCGTGATGAACTCGCGGAACGCGGCGTGGGTCGCGAGCCGCACACGGTGTCCGTCTTGCTGCAGCCGCTTGGCGATCGCCAGGAACGGCTGCACGTCGCCTCGTGTGCCGATCACATAGAGGAGGATGTTCATGCATGGTGGTGGAGTGTGTGCATTGTGGCGTTCTTGTGGGTCGTTCGCGCCTTCAGGGGCGTGATGTGTCGACGACATGAGCGCTTAAAGCTACGCTGTGCTGTACTGTGGAGGTGCGTGTCGAATGGGAGAGTGAGATTGGAACAGAAGGGAGAGCAACATGCAGTTGGGAGTGGGCCAGTCGAGCGTGCTTGCGCCCCCAGACCTGCGTCATGTCTTGCTGCATGCATCAACAATGCGAAAGGAGAACGCATGCTGCTGGCAGAGTGGATAATTCACCAGTCTCTCATAGTAAAGCGTGTCGCGTCCAGCGTATTCTTCCTCGCGCGCTGGTTTAGATCTTGCGCGCATGTCGCAGCAGCTTCTCGCCTTCTCTGTTCGAGTGTATGCACGCACTCCTTCTCTCTCTCTGTATGAGCTGAGTCCATTTTTCGAAATGCTGAGAGCAAAAGCTGAAGCGAAGCATTCCATGAGCAGGGACAGTCGGCGGTTGATGGAGCTTCTCGCTGTGAACTGAGGGTTCAGTGAAAATGCACACATGTCACATGTTTACCACACGAATACAATTGGCGACTTGCGCGTTGCAAGAGACAGATAGACGTGTCCTCCTCGCATTGACTGTCGTCGGCACTCATTGCTCCCTGGTGACACCAGTTGCATGTCCTTCATGCAAGTGCTAATCAGTCACTAACTGGACTGGTAGGTCAAATAGGCTACACGCGGCGCTTCAACTGACAAGATCCACCCGACCAGACAAAAGGTCGTTCACCCCCATGTGAGAGGTTTCATCATCTCCTTGTTATATAGCAGCCGCCGTCCAGTGTGAGGCAATCCGAGATCTGCGCTTCCATTCCCGTCCCTTATATTGAGTATCACTTCCGCGACAGCACCATGTTCCAGGCGCAAGAGGGCGGCAGTAGCTACACGTCGACGATCTACGGCTTCATCCGCGACCAAAAGTACGAGGAGGCCGTGCGCATCCTGCAGATCGAGCTGGAGAACCACGCGCACAGCCGCGCTGCGCTCTCACTGCTCGGCTACTGCTACTACCACATGCAGAACTTCAACATGGCCGTGTCCATGTACGAGCAGCTCTGCAAGAACTACCCAGACGTGGACGAGTACCATCTGTACCTCGCGCAGTCGCTTTACAAGGCCGGCCAGTACGACTCGGCGTCGCGCAAGGCGAGCCAGCTCGAGAGCGACCAGTACGCGCAGCGCGTGCACCTGCTGCGTGCCGCGTCCTACTACGAGCAGAACGACATCAAGGCGACGCGCTCGATCCTCGAGCAGTGCATGCCGGACGACCCGACAACGATCGTCTTCGACGGCGCGATCGAGTACAAGGAGGGCAACTTTGAGAACGCGCGCAAGAAGTTCAGCGACGCGCTCAACATCCTCGGGTACCAGCCGGACCTGTCGTACAACATCGCGCTCTGCTACTTCAAGATGAAGCAGTACGGCAACGCGATGCGCCAGATCGCCGAGATCATCGAGAAAGGCGTGCGCGACCACCCGGAGCTGAGCGTCGGCAGCAAGAGCGAGACCAACACGGACGTCAAGAGCGTGCGCAACTCGACCGTGCTCCGCGAGACAGCGCTCGTCGAGGCGTTCAACCTTAAGGCCGCGATCGAGTACGAGATGAAGAACTACAAAGGAGCGCGTGACGCGCTGCTGGACATGCCGCCGCGCCAGGAAGAGGAACTCGACCCGGTCTCGCTGCACAACTTTGGGCTCATGAACATGGACGTGGACCCGAACGGCGGCTTCAAGAAGCTCAACTTTTTATTGCAGAACCCGCCGTTCCCCGTCGAGACGTTCTCGAACCTGCTCATCCTGTACACGAAGCACGGCTTCCATGACCTTATGGCCGATGTGCTCGCCGAGAACGCACACCTGACGTTCCAGCTGCTCACAAAGGATTTTTACGACTTCATGGACGCGACCGTGACGCTGCAGACGTCGCCCGAGGACGCGTACCGCAAGTACGACGAACTCGCAACCAAGCACGTCGAGGGATTGCGCAAGCTGACCAAGAAGATCCAGGACGCGCGCATCGCGCAGTCGAACGAGGAGATCAAGAACTCGCTCAAGGCGTACGACGACGCGCTCGAGGACTTTATGCCCGTGCTCATGGCGCAGGCCAACATCTACTGGGAGCGCGGCAACTACACGCAAGTGGAGAAGATCTTTCGCCAGACCGCCGAATTTTGCTCGGAGCACGAAGCCTGGAAGCTCAACGTCGCGCACGTGTTCTTCCTGCAGGGCAACAAGTACGAGCAGGCGATCCAGTACTACGAACCGTTTGTGAAGAAGCACCAGGACAACTTGCTGGACGTGCAGGCGATCATCCTGGCGAACCTCTGTGTGTGCTACGTCATGAACACAGACAACGAGAAAGCCGAGGAGCTGCTGCGCTCGATCGAGCGCGAAGAGGAGGAGGAGTCCAGTCGCGATCCAGACAAGCGGCTCTTCCACTTGTGTATCGTGAACCTCGTGATCGGCACGCTCTACTGCTCCAAGGTACGTGGTGTCTGGGCTGTTGTGGTATTGTCTTGAACTAATTGGTAGAACTTTTGAACTGCTTGATCAGAACAACTACGACTTCGGCATCTGCCGTGTCATGAAGAGCATGGAGCCGTACCACCGGAAGCTCGGTCCGGACACATGGTACTACGCCAAGCGCTGCTTCTTGGGGCTCTCCGTCACGCTCGCGAAGCATATGACGACGATCCGCGACTCGACCATGGATGACATCCTGGAGTTCCTCGACTGCGCGGACCAGCACGGCAAGGACATCTACACGACCGCCGCGCCAGATCCCCAGAACAACAACACCGCGGAGCTCAACCACACGATCAGCTACGAAGTACGACGACTGAACCCAGCTTTTTGCATAGCAACTCAATGCGGATGTTGGTGCAGTGTGAGTCTAACCGAGTATACCTCACTTTGTGTGCATGATGTTCAGGCGCGGGTCCTCAAGCGCATGTTCCTCAAACTCCGTTCGTAAGTTCCTTTCCAACCAGCCACAACTGCCACCAGTCCCTCCCTGTTGCAGCGTACCACCGGTAGACACTCCTCTGTTGTATTTTATCATCACAACAATGAGTGCGCTGCGCTGTGACCATCAATAGCAATGCTGTACTCAGAACTGACCTCCACCCCAAGCGCCATTGCTGTATTCAATGTGTAGCCAGCTCCATCTTGAACCCAGACCATCACTCACAATGTTGTTTTCCTCATCATCTGACTTCTCGGAAGTCAGATAAACTCAATTGACTTCCAGGTCTCGTCTCCCCTTCAGAAATCGAATTCAAAGCAGGTTCTCAACGGTGTTGCCAAATAGGGGGTGCATCTACCAATTCACAATGCCGACAAACACCGCCAACAACACCCCTCATGTAGCAACACCCCTATCACCGTCATCATCACAACGGCATTCACCAAAGAGCGAGCGACGCACCACACCTCATCCGCACACACACAGTATCAAGCCACCATGAGCGTCTCGAGCCGCAAGCAATCGATGGTGACGTGCATCCTCTGCTGCCACGAGATCGACAACGTCAAGCGCTTCAATACCGTGGGCATGTGCGGCCACACAGGCTGCTGCAGCGTCTGCTCGCTGCGCATGCGCCAGCTGCTCGGGTCGTCGAGCTGCGCGATCTGCAAGGCCGACCTGCCGCGCGTGATCTGCATCGAGCACGACGGCGAGAGCTTCCACTCGTTCCAGGACTGGGGCGACAACATCGGCCCCACGCACGAGTTCGACGAGGCCTCGGGCATGTTCTTCCTCAAGCGCGACTTCCCGAACCTGCACAAGCTGCGCGACCCCGTGTGCAAGAAATGCGGCAAGAACTTTGCGACGCTCGCAGCGCTCAAGACCCACTTGCTCGACGTGCACCAGCAGCAGTACTGCGCGATCTGTCTGGAGCACAAGAAGGTGTTTTTGCAGGAGCAGGACACGTTCACGAAGGACCAACTAAAGCGCCACAACATCAAGGGCACGCCGAAAGAGGGTTTCACGGGCCACCCGCGCTGCGATTTCTGCTTCTCGCGTCACTACTCGACGGCCGAGTTGTACGACCACTTGCACAAGAACCACTTTGAGTGCGACATCTGCTTACACTCGATGAACATCCAGAACCGCTACTACAAGAACTACCCGGACCTGGAAAACCACTTCCGCGCCGACCACTTTCTCTGCGAAGAGCCGATTTGTCTCATGAAGAAGTTTGTCGTATTCAAGTCGCATCTGGACTTCCAGGCCCACTTGACCAAGGAGCACCCGCACATCAAGACGAGTCGCAAGATCGACGTGCACTTCACGATCCGCCGCGCCAACCACGACGAAGCGACCACCAACAACGACGGCTTCGAAGACTACGAGCAGTTCCAGCGCCAGCAGCCGCTCATGAACGAGCGCAACACGATCAACGTCGCGGATTTCCCGTCGCTGGCGGGCGGCGGCAGCACTGGTGGATCATCGATTTTCTGGGAGAACCAGTCGACGACGCGACCGCGCATGGAAGATTTCCCCGAATTAGGGGGTGGAAGTAACGGAGCGCGCTCCGGTGGCGGTACGTCATCGTTCCGCAACGCGCTCGCTCCGCCTCCGACACCCGCGATGATGGCGCACATGAACGGCGGCGATTCCTGGGAGTACCCTGAGCTCGCGAGCGCTGCGGCTGCACTCGGTGCAAACAACCCGTTACTGCGATTCGTCAAGCCGTCCAAGAACAAGAATAAGAAAGGAAAGAAGTCGGGTGGCGGTAATGGTGGAAATGGTGGAATTGCGAGAGCTATTGGTGACGAACTGGAAGAGAAGGCCGCTACGCCATCTGATGATGACGACGACGAGGAAGAAGAGGACGTTTCGGGACCGGAGCACTCGAAGAGCGCGATCGTGCTCAAGCTGCGCCAGGTGCTCGGTAGTGATGCCAAGTACGAAGTGTTCCGCGAAGACTGCAAGGCGTTCCGACTGGCCGAGGCCGACATCCCGACGTTCTACGCTAAAATGAAGGACCTTTTTTCGCAGGAGGACTTTGAGAAGCTCTTCCTACGCCTCATGCGCCTGTTCCCAGACAAAGAGCAAGTTGACAAGTTCTTTGCGCACCACAAGCAGGTGAGCAAGCGCCAGAACGCCGCGCAGGGCTTTAAGGAAACCCACTCCAAGAAGAAGAACAACGGAGGTGCGCAACAAAAGCAGCCTGTGGGGACAGCGCCAATCAACAGCAATGGCAAGGGCAAGGCTCGTCGTCCACAGCAATTGCCGCAACCAGCTGCCGCTGGATGGGCGAACGCGCTTCGTGAGACCGGCGCGTCGCCTAGCACCCGAGGCAATGGACACCGAGGCCCCTCGGTGATCGTGCACAACACCAATACGCGCGAGATTCTCGGCCGCGACGACCCGCCAAAGACCACATGGCGCTCGTCGCAGACGTGGCAGGCGCCTGTCTCCGCTGCTTCTGGTGCTCCAGCCACCTCGACGGGTCTGACGCCGACGACCACGAAGATCCAGACCGCGCCGATCGATTCGTTCGCGAGTCTCGCTATTAGCAGCAGCAGCAATGGTAATGGCGCGTCGTACGCAAGCGCATCTCTCAACCAGGGAGCAGTAGGCTCTGGATCTGGTAACTCGGGACCGAACTTCAAGGTGACGAACAAGAGCGAGTTCCCGGGACTGCCCTCGGCTGGAAGACCTGTGGGCGTGCAGGCCGTGACGCGCGCGACATGGGACGACCAGGTCCAGCATATTGCGCAGAACCGACCGGTGGTCGCGCAGGTGGGAGGAGGAAACGGCGGCGGCAAGAAGAAGCAGAAGAAGAAGAGCATGACGCTCGGCGAGATGGCCACGAAGTTCGCGTAGAGCGAAGGAACCCCCGCAGCGACCCACCCACCCACACTGTAGATCTTGACCCAGCGTATGTATGTAAACAGAGGTTGGTAATACCAAATAGAGACAACTTTGGCTTGACGAAGAAGCATAATGAGAATGAGTCGGACAGATCAATATGCAAAAAAATGTGTGTGTGTGATTGATTGTGTTTTGTGTATGGGTTTGAACTCACTGGGCACATGCAAACGCTGGCAGCGAAGCTGTGGCTTAGCTGATGCCGAGATGGGCCATGATCTTGTCCAGTTTCGCTTCGATGGAGCTCAGACGCTCTTCCAGCGCCGCCGAATTCGACGAGCCCGAGCCATTCTCGCCGCTGAACGTGGTGCGTGGCGTGGTGGGCGCCGAGTACGAGTGTGCAGAGGACGATGCACCCGAGTAAGTGGACGCTGAAGTTGACGCAGCCCCGCCGCTTGGACGCCGAAAGGAGCCGCCCGATGCGCCGTTGCTCGTGCCGTTCGATGCGTGGCCATTGCTGCTGCTGAACCCACTGCTGCTCGATACGCCGCCTGCCTGACCACCCTTCCGCGCCGCAGCTTCGCGGTTTTTGCGCATGATCTCCGCGAAGCCGCCGCTCCCGCCTGCAGGTGATGACGCGACAGCTGGAGCCGGTGCGGATCCAGCAGAGCCAGCACTGTTTACACATACACAGTATGACGCATTAATGAGTGATCGTGCGCTCATACAGCATATCTCTCATCATGTGGAGTGACTCAATGATAGAGCAACAGCGTACCGGATCGGAGTGCTTGGGGTTCGCTTCAGGTTGCCGCCAGACTTGATCGCCATCATCATCGCGCTCATACCGCCACCTCCACCGCCACCTCCACCACCACCGCCGCCACTGCTACTAGTGTCACCGCCACTACTTGCGCCACCACCGCCGCTACAAGCACACACACAATAGTCAACAGGGTCACTCACTAATACCTCCAGCCACTTCGCGACTGTGTCCTTCCAACTTCACAACACACACGCAAAGATAAAAAACAATCACTTACGAAACAGCGGTAAGCGGAGAGGACTCGCGCGTCGTGACTTTCTTGAGTCTGGCACCCTTCTGGATCTGCGCGAGCAATCCGCCTCGCCCCGCGGCAGCAGGCGGCGCCGACGACACGGCTGCTGCTGCAGCCGCAGGCGCGCTGGATCTTGCTGCACCGCCGCCGCTGCTACCGTGGCTGCTGTGCTTTGGGGGCGTCTTGGTCGCACCGCCAGAGGAGGACGACGGGCGGTCCCATGTCGTCACCTTGGTCTGCGGGTTGTAGTAGTATTCCTAACGAAGCCCACGCACGCCCAATCACGAGAGCGTCAACATTTCAAACCAGAGGCAGACGATAGACAGAGAGAGAGAGAAAGAGAGGAAAGCAGCAGCAGCTCCGTCAGTACCTTGCCTTCCGGCGACTTGTACGCGAGCCAAGGGGCCGGCAGCGTCATCGCCGCAGACAGACAGAGAGGTGGAGAGAGCGCTTGAAGTGCGCGTGCTTGCGCGGAGGAGGCTGCTTGCTTTCTTTCGGATGAGCTTCTCAACTCGGCGACTGCGAGCTGATTCCAGTTTGAGGGTGTCACCATCATCATCCCAGACTCAGCTGTGAGCTGAGTCATTCGGAAACCTGAGCATTTGCATACCGGGTTACCACCAGCCCCGGTTTAACCCAGTTTGGGCATTTCTTAAGACAATATCCAGATGATACCTGTTAATACCGTATGATACCAATACTTTCCCGATTAAGTATTGGTAAATACTGGGATATTGGAAAATGGGAAACATGTTTTTTATAATCTTCGTTAATATTTATAAGAAAAATTCTGTTCCACATTTTGAAACTCTTGAGAAAAAAACGACGAGTCGGTTTTTGCAAAAAGCGAAACAAACTATGGGTGTTTCGCATTTTGCAACAATAAACAACTTCGATAGTGACAATTTCGAGGTTTTAACCTCATTTTTAAGCCTTGTTTTATAATGTTATCCATGATGTACCGAGGTTTTTTAGGTTCTTTCCCTTTTCGTCACAGTGATGGTTGCTCGCTTTCTCTTCCCCAGTTTTTGCCGCGAAAATGCGCTTCCATACAAATTCTCATATTATTTCTAAACAACGCGCCCCAAACCAAAACGCTGATTGTCGTATCGTTTAAGTTTCAAGACTGGCCAAGTGGGATTGAATAACGACACGTTGGGCTTTGGCTCAGGCGGTGTCGTTTAAAGGGGCCACGTTTTGGGTCGCTGTTTTAGATTCTGCTGCCGATATTGTGCCATTTTAAAGGAGTATTGCCTTTGAAAGGAGTAGTGTATGTTTTATGCATCACAAATTGGTATAAACTACCATACAGCATATTTTAGAAAAGTGCAAATAGCCGAAATATATTCCACGTGCAAAAGAAAAATCCATTGACATACTGAACACCAAGTCGAATGGATTTTTCTTTGGCATCGACGTCCCAAACACACAACAGGAATTCAGTAACTACAGTAGTCGAGTGGTCATCATTCTGTGCAATAATTTGTATGTGAGTTTCGGGTCCAGCACGTTGGAACAGTAGCTGCAAATGTGATGGAGCACTTGGAAGAAACACAGGTCATTGAAGTCAATCGGGTATCAAAGAGAGAGACCTGGCAAATTACCCAATGTATGCCTTTGGAAATGACGATGTTCCCAAACAAAAACTCGCATGATGCTGTAAAATAGAGATGCAATGTGAGCTCCACAACAGTATTGGCGCTAAATGTAGTAAAGCTGCCGTATACATGTATATACGCAGATACAAACACATGACTGGCAAGTCAATACAGTGCACGTCAAAAAGTTAAGGACAGCAAAAAAATGAAATTATGTGGATTTTTTTCCGAGTTTTGTGTCTGCGGACGAGCTTTTTTAGTATGTTAGAGAACGTCATTAGAACACCCTCGTGGTGAAATCGCAGCTCGA
>JAASGK010001046.1:0-12909 GCA_023334195.1 Globisporangium emineosum
ATCTTTCATTCACATGAAGCCACTTGACGATATCAAGGTGGCCGTTCTCCGCCGCTTCCACCATGGCTGTAATGGAACATCCGGCTCTGAAATTCTCATGAGCCCATTGAATGACGTGAAGACGACCAGCGGCAGCAACGCCATCGATCAACCAATACAAATCTCTTGCGAGTGGGAGTGGGAGTGTAAAACCACTTGGCCGTGCCAAGGTGGAGACCTTGGCACGAGAGTCGGAAATCATGTCGCTGGTTCAGTTCGATTGCAGCGTCCTGGTTGGCGAGATACTTTGCGATCTCAAAGTGGCCACTCAACCCCGCACTTGTTAACGCGGCCGATGATAGTTGCGTGAGGCAGAAAGCTTCCTGGTGAAGATTTCGCTCGTGCAGCCACGTGAACACCTCCAAGTGGCCAAATACCGCAGCTTGGCACCGCAGTTGGCCAATCAAGTCATCCGAGTTGTCGAGATGCGGGAGGACCCACTGGAGGGCGTCCAGATGCCCGTGCTTGACAGAAGCATCTGCGATCTTCCTCGTATACAACGCGTTCTCTGTGTTTGCGAAGATCCACTGGAGCACGCATAGCCTTCCCAATTTCGCTGCTTCGTCAATGGCCTTTATGGGGATTGTTGACGGACAACACACCGAGCAGAGCCAGCTCACGATCGCCAAGTTGTCGTTCCGCGCCGCCACTACAAGCCCTTGCAACGAGAGGTACATCTTGAAGAATGGATCGATATCCAGCGACTCGCGCGGCAACGCACTGCAGTAGCCTTAGATCGTTGTGCTCACATGCTCGCTGGACACTCCATCACTTGAGTATGGAGTAGTCGAGAAGCGCGCTGCTGCGCTCGACAACTTGTGCCAGCGCCTCGATGTCACGGCTGATGCGGCACGCGACAGCGATGGTAAATTCATACTGCGAGACAAGGAAACGTTGATTTGCGTGCTGGAGCTGCTTGGATTGCGTCGGGTCGAAGGATAGGAATACTGAGTGAGGACACGAAAGCGCGGTGTTGTGAGCGAGTGAGCAAGAGCTCTCTTTGTGGTCATTCATTCCCTTTGGTGCTCCGAAAAGGGGCGCTTTTGGTATGTGCCAAATACAGTGGTATTATCCAAAGAAGGCATCGAATTCGCCTTTTTTGCCCATCAAAAGCAAACGAATGGCTTGAGCGAGTGCACAGTACCGAGAACACAACCCGATGCACCATATCGTACACACCCCTAGAGATACTCCAGTGAATCCATGCGACCCACCCTGATCGAGTCGACTTGGACATGATTGAATCGAATGACTGGTGGAGTTCGCACGGCTACATGGCTGTCGTGATGAAGCGCTTTCGCAGCCAGCAGTCTCTGCAACACCTCAAGACGGGCGAGAAGCTACTCGTCGAATTCGCTTTGTCACACACACGTACATCATCAGTATTCCAGTTTCAATACCTCTCTATGGCCCCATGCGGCGTAACAAATCAAATGTGGGCAACGTTTACTTGAAGCACAATGGTTAATATTGTGATTCTACTTCGACGCATGCATGTCATAGCAAAGCAGAAAGAGAATGAAGTCTACCGGTTGGACGGACACGCGGACAAGTGCTGTACCAAGGATGCCAATTGTGGCAAATGTCATCTATATGCCAACTCGACGAATCCCCATTCAATAACTCCACATACTGGCGGAGTTGAGGTAAGTGAACTTTTTTGGTTTTGCCTGTTCTCTGGATTTATTCCCGAGTATTCCAGAGTTCCAGTATTCCAGAGAATTGCCAGGATCCGACGATGTCTGTGAATGTTGCTTGTGCGCCAGTCCTTGGTTAACATTCAGGAAACATTTTGCTCGAATGTCGCACAATGTCGCTCGATGAAACGCCAAATGTTTTCTGAATGTCGCTGGTGATGTCATCTGAAGAGATCTGGCGATGTTGCTTGTGCGTCAATCCTCGGTCAACATTTCTGAGGCTGTTGCACCAGAAATATCCTGCAGCAATACTTGCATTCACTTTATTTTTGTATACCAAATGCCACGTTAAATTAGGGCTCGTGTGCCAAAATTCAAATGTATGATTTGGGACCAGATAGGCCGAGAGTGGAGAGGCCGGTTTTAATGTATCTAAGGCTGGCGACGATGTGAACAGCGTACTTTGTGTGCGAAGACCACCGTCTTCTCACGGAATATCTCTCTTTTTTCCTCCAAGTTATTAGTGAGCGAAGAAGTCTCTGAGCCATTGGTTTAGCGCTTTTGGGGTATAACTCTACAGTTGTTTGGTTGAGAAGTGCCGTAAGCCGAGCAGCAAAGAATTGTGGCAGTAAATCCAGAACTTCCCGTGCGACGCACGGCATTGTTTTCATACGTCCGTCTGTGCGTCCACTCGCTGGAGACAACTATGGTACCACGTTCTGTCAAAAATCAATCCAAATTAGATCTGTTTTGAGAAAATAGGAGATAATGCCCTTTTGCACTTTAGTGTGGGTCACGCCAGATAGTTTCCCCCTCAACCTAATTCATTCTCAGATTCGCAAGCAACAATCAACAAGCAAGGCTGCAGGAGATGTAGCCGCCGCCGCTCGCGTCCGCTGCCGTCGTGTGCCGCTACAGCCGCGACCTCCAGGCGCTCCCGCATGTCGCCGAGTGTATCAGCAGGTTCCTGGACCACGCCACGCCTGCGTACTGGAGCATCCAGCGAGCGTGTGAGCGCGACGACTTGAAGCTTCTGAAGCGAGTAGCAGCACGTGAATCGCCAGAGCTCGATCGGTTCTACAAGGCGCACTACGCCTCGAAAGGGTTCGTGGCCGCAGTGAAGAACGACAACATGGATGTCATCCGCTGGCTCTGCTTGGAGTACTGTCCCTCGATGCTCCCAGTGAATGGCATCCAAGAAGCGGCGGAGTTGGGTAAACTCCATATACTCGAGTGGATCTTCGCCAACAAGGAGACGGCGCTGTGGATGACCAAGATCGCAGAGGCTGCTGTTAAAAATGGACACTTCGACATCCTTCAGTGGGTTCTCCCACACCTCCTCGACCATCTGTGGTGCCACGCGGCGGCTTCGGGCCACTTGGAGATGTTCAAGTGGCTGCATGAAGTGCAAAGCAGAGAGTACAGGCCCAGCTCTGTCGCGTGGGGTGCGCTGTCGAACGCGCTTCGTCTCGGTCATTTTGAAATCGCCAAGTATCTTTTCAACCTGACGGACCCGGTTGGGGAGGCACACACCGTGCTCCTCAGTCAATATCCTCGAAGTGGCGATCTTGAGTTGGCCAAGTGGATCCACGCTCGTCTGCGCACGAAATGCAGCATTGGTTGGATCGATACCGCTGCTAGCGCTGGGCATTTGCACATCGTCCAGTGGGTCCACGAGAACCTCAAGGACAAAACATGCAGAGTTGAAGCCATGGACGGAGCGGCACGGAATGGTCACCTCCACGTTGTCAAGTGGCTCCACCATAATCGCACCGAGGGTTGGTCTGCAAGTGCGATGTTCGGCGCCGCTGGGGAAGGACATCTTGACGTCGTCCAGTGGCTACACGCGCATCACACCGAGGGCACCACGACATTCCCAATGGATTATGCAGCAGAAAACGGGCATCTTGACGTCGTCAAGTGGCTCCATGAGAACCGGTCGGAAGGATGCACCACAACGGCAATGGACAAAGCCGCTGGTGCTGGGAACCTGGAGATGGTCGAGTGGCTCCATCACGACTGCGCGGAAGGATGTACGACGGCGACAATGGATTCGGCAGCGTCCGGAGGTCATCTCAACGTGGTCCAGTTCCTGCATGCGAATCGCAGCGAAGGCTGCACGACGAAAGCGATGGACTGTGCTGTTCGCTCACTCAGCGTCGTTCAGTGGCTTCATCCAAATCGCACCGAAGGATGCTCTGAGCACGCAGTTGACAATGCCGCAGCTTCTGGCTCCTTCGATGTGCTGCTCTTTTTGTGTGCGAATCGACCTGGTAGGTGCACCGAGAGAACAGCTTCGAGCGCCATAACCTGCAACAACCTCGAGATCTTCCAGTGGGTGTGTGCGAACTACCCCGAGCGAGTCGACTTGAACGAAATCGCTTCGACGTGCAGAGGCGCGTACCACGAGTACGTGTCGGTGGCGATCAAACCGTTGCTCGGAAAAAGGCAAAGAGTGTCACTTCGTGTGTCGGAAGAGTTGGGATGATTGTGGCTATCATCTGGCCTTAAAACAATGCTGCTATCACGCAATGCACCGATGTCATCTTCCAGTTTATTCAACCATGGTTATGCGCCATATTCGAGTCGAAGAAGTCACCCCCGCACGCATATTTCTAGTGAAGATCGTGAATTCGTCAAGTGGCTCAACACACTTCCGCGCGGTGGATGTCTTGGGTGGATCGATGCCACTTCTTGGGAATTTTCAAGCAAAGAACTGGAGTTAAAATAGGTTTTAGTTGAAGGAGTAGTGGTTTCCCAACCGCCGCGACTGTTGCACCGCGGCGGTTCCCCAAACAGTAAGTCTAGGATCGTAGCTAGCTCTAGCAGTCACTTTCCGATTTCTGGTCTTCAGGAACCCTCTCACCCTCCGCGCCACTCCCAATGGCAGGGTATCCTTAACCAGGAAGTCTAGTAAGCTGATTGTGCCTCCAACGAAGCCGTCCAAGCAAAAACCGATTCTCATGAAGCCACTTTAGCTCAAAGGGAGCAATGAACACCGCTGGGTGGAACGATCAGCTGGAGATCGTCAAGTGCCTCCACCACAATCGCACAGAAGGATGTTCAACATCAGCTATGGATCTCGCGGTGCGGAACGGCCATCTGGACGTGATCCAGTGGCTGCACGATAACTAATCGGAAGGGTGTACGACCGATGCCATGGACGGCGCTGCGAAATACGGCCGCCTTGATGTGGGCAAGGTGGCTGCATGAGAACTGGAGCGAAGGGTGCACGACGAAAGCGATGGATGGTGCCGCAAGTAACAGCCACCTCGATATTGTGAAGTGTACGAGAACCGCAGTGAAGGGTGCACAACCGATGCAATGGATAGAGCGTGTTCCTTGCAAATGGTCCAGTGGGTCCATGAAAATCGTACGAAAGGGTGCACTTCCGAAGCGATGGAAAACGCATGCAAAGGCTTTTTTGACGTGCTGCTCTTCTTCCAAGTCCACTGCAATCTCGACTACACAGACGACATGACTCGCCACGCTGTCGAGAATTTCAACTTTGAGATTTTCCAGTGGATCCAGGCAAACTACGCGGAGCAAGTCGACTTGGAGGATTTTGTCTATGAATCCCCGCGTTCATACAGCGACTTCTTGTCTATGACGATGCCTCCGCCAGCGGCAAAAAGAAGAAAGTTATCACATTCTGTGTACTAGGAGCTATGACCAAGAGGAACTTTTGCTGCAAACCCAAGCAATTGGGTAACAAACCACGAACCCTCATGAGTCATCTGTGCGTATCCAGTTTCGCGTTGACGATCTCAAGGCGTTGACCAGCGTGTCGATTTGAGAAAACGTCTTATTCCGATTCGTCCCCTGATCTGCACTCACTTGATCTCCAGCGTGTCCAAGATACTGGTGAGCTTCTCGGTATCCTTCCTCAATGCGAATGAACAATTGGTTCTCCTCGCTGCAAAACACATGAACGCCTCCACGCATCCAAACCTGCTCAATCGTACACACACTAACATACAAGTTCACACACATTACCATTCGCAGAATCCATAGGTCAACCGAATGCAGTCGAGTGTCTGGACGAGCTCAAGCACAAGGCGCGACTTGCCTTCCGGTGGCTTCTTAATAGCGCTTCGAAAAGCGGTACTTCGCAAATGGTAATCTTGAAGAAGTTGTAAGGTATCTTGCTGACCACGACGCGTCGTATTTGCTGGAGGTTGCCACTTAAAGTGGATACGCTGGTGCGATCGAGCGAGTGGCCTGGCCTTCAAGGGCTCTCACAGTCCACTGCATCGTGGTATACGCGTATAGTGATGGGAAAGGAACATAGCATTTTTGCAAAGACCAATCACTTGTCGACAGTTTAATTTCGTGGTGCATCTTCTTCGGCATCGCCAACATCATGAACCCATGTTCATGATAATACAGTGTATGCATATTATGCTGATGCTGCGATTCATAGGATGCTCCATGAATCGCCATCGTCGCATTGTGCACTTCAAGCACGCATGAAGCGTACTGTATACATAGAGAGTCAGCGTGGCACCCCATTCAGTGATGAGATGAGCATGTTGATTTTGATGCTGTATTGCACAACATGTATTAAATGTTCTGGAATGAACGTTCATTCATTTTATCATGCGACTGGACATCTGTTTTGTGTGGGTGAATGAATCCGCGTTGCATTTTGGTTGTTCCGCTGTATGGGTGTTAAACAGGCGGTTGAGCTCTTTACTTCTTTCTTCAATCCCAACACCCGCTAACACCCATCTTCCTTTCGGGAGTTGAAGTTGCGGAATGATGGTCATTTGTTGGCGCATTATTGCTGCAGTTGCCTTTGTGTTTCCCAGTGCGGGCATTCAATAAAAAAAGCCACAAGCCATGGCGCTGAGTGCGGAATCGCAGGACGATGAGATGGCGTACTCGCACGACGATGTGATGCTCTCAACGGTAAGGATCGACGTGCGTATGGACACGTGTGCGCGTATGAATGTGTGCGTGTGGACGTGTTGCCGTTTGTGTTGTTGACACTGTGTTCGTGGCGACTGCAGGTAGAAGAAGGGAGCGAAGAGAGTCAAATATTCACCCAAAATCCTCCTCTGGATGACGAGCAGCGTGAAGGTGGCGATGACTCTGCAGATAACGCCAGCGACTGTGAACCAGCGATAGAGCAACGCCAGGACGACACCAGCAACGACTTTTGTGATGAAGGCGAGGAGGACGAATCCCAAGAAGCTCACCAGTATATTCCGTATGGCGAAGAGCAAGCCAGCGCAGATGATGCTCCGGGCCAAGACGAGTCGCAATATGAGCAACAAGAAGATGAAGGAGACGACGAGGAAACAGTGGGCGAGGCAGAAGAAACACATCACCCAGGAGAGGACGATCAGCAAGCAACCGAATATGTGGGTCAGTGCCACACGCAGTTGGAACATCTTCGCAAACGCAAGCGAGAGCAAGAAGAGCACGTCGAACATCTCGTTGAAGGTATGTGGATCTTGCTGGCGCTTGAACAGCTTTTGTATGGCGTACACACGCGTTGAATTTTAACTCGATGTGTGTGTATTTTCCAGCAACGTTTTCTCAAATCGACACGCTGGTCAACACCTTGATGAGCACGATTCAAGAATGCCATGCAGCTTCTCACAACCGCTTTGAGATTGCCGACGCGAAACTGGCTCGGAACCTTCAGTTCCACAACCGAGTACGTGCTCAATCGAATAAATGGACGGTCTGGCTGTGAATGCGCGAACACTAATCCCAAACATTTGCAATATGACAGATGGAGAAGAAGCTGCGGATGATTGCGTCAATATTATTAGAGGAAAGTGCGAGTACGCAGGAAGAAGAGTGAGTCGAAGTGAAGTGCATTGTCGTGACGTTCATGATGTTAAGATCATACCGATCATCAGCGTGGATAGTACAGGGAGACTATTGCGCTTGGGTGCTTCGCTCCACGATTGTGCTTGACGTGATTATTTCGCGCACTGGGATAGTCTCACATATTCTCAAGGTGATCGAATGCGTAGTTTCTGCACTATCGCAGTCAAGTATTCGTCGTGAGAACTTCTTGATCTCGCCAAAATGCCGCTCAAGTCGACCCGCTCAGGATAGTTCGCATGCACCCACTGGAAGATCTCGAGGCTGTTGGTCGAGACGGCCCACAAGGCTGTGTCGTCCGTACAACCCTCGGTTCTATTCGCATGCAAGTAGAGCACAATGTCGAAGCGTCGTCTTTGAGCCGCATTCTCCATCGCAAGTGCTGTGCACCCCTCAGTTCGGTTCTCGTGGAGCCATTGAACCACTTCGAGTGAGCCAGCGCGGTCGATGGCCCCGGTTGTGCATCCTTCACTGCGATTTTCATGCAGCCACTTGACGACACGAAGGTACCCACCTCGAGCAGCGCCGTCCATTGCTTCCGTCGAGCATCCTTCCGGTCGATTCCCATGCAGCCACTGAACCACGTCCAGATGGCCACATGAGGCTGCCAAATTCATCGCCGCTATCGTGCATCCTTCCGAGCGATTGTTGTGGAGCCACTTGACAAGCTCCAAGTGACCTCCCAAAGCAGCATGGTTCATCGCACGAACTGTGCATCCTTCGGAACGGTGTGCATGGAGCCACTGCACTCCATCAAGGTGACCATTCGCAGCCGCCATGTCCATCGCACTTGTGGTGCAGCCCTCAGTTCGATTTGCGTGCAGCCACTTGACGACATCGAGATGTCCGTATTCAGCGGCTCCGTCCATCGCCTTCGTCGTGCAGCCTTCGCTTCTGTTCTCGTGGAGCCACTTGACCACATGAAAGTGTCCACGTGTCCCTGCTTCGTCCATGGCTTTTTCAGTGCATTCGTCGTCCTTGAGGGTCTCATGAATCCATTGCACAATGTCGAGATTCCCAGCGGCCGCAGCTTCGTCCGTCCAGCCGACAGTTCCTTGTCCTTGTGCTTGCGGAAGCGTGTGAACCCACTTAACCATTTCAAAATTCCCGCTTCGACAAGCACTGTGTAAGCGCCTGTAATATTGCAGCTCCAGCGGATAGCCGTGGCTGGAAAAAAACTGCGCCATCTCGAGATGCCCGGTGCAGATTGCATACAGAAGCGCGTGCGGATTCAAGGGGGAGTCTGAGCCTTCTCCGACTCGCTGGACGTTGTACTGCTCATGCAGCCACTTGGCTATCTCGAGTTGGCCGTACATTGCAGCGCGGGATAACAGCTCACCACCACCCAACAGCTGAGCAGTGTCGATGTGCGGGAGGACCCACTGGAGGACATCGAGATGGCCACACTGAAGCGCAGCGTCGGCGATTCGCCTCCCCCACAGCGCGTTCTTGTGGTTTGCAAAGAACCACTCGAGTAGCTTCAAATTGCCCTGCCTCGCGGCTTGGTCGATGCCTTTCATGGGGATCATAGACGGACAGAACTCCAAGCAGAGCCAGCTCACGATCGCACGATTGTCCTTCCTCACCGCTGTAACCAGCGCTTTGGAGGCGACGAACTCTTTGTAGTGCTGGTCAACATCTGGTGAGCTCCACTTACGTCGCGTGGCAGCAGCGCGACGCAGCAATCGGAAGTTGCCGCGTCCACACGCTCGCTCGAGGCTCCACAGCTCGGGCGTGGCGCAGTCGATGAACCCACTAATGCGCTCGACGACATGCGGCAACGCCTCGACGGCACGACTGCGACATACGACGACAGCCGACGCGAGCGGAAGAGAAGGCAGCAGCGACGGCAGTGGTGGTGGTGGATCACGGAAGGAGGGCGCTGGCGGCGACTGCATGTATGCGCTTGTACGTGGACGCGTGGAGCGCTCGGCGGGTGTGTTTGGCATGTTTGTTGGAGACGCAGGTGACTTTTGACCTCCAGGATGATTAATGATTTCAAACTTATCATCTGAGCCGAAAAATCGTACGTGTCACTATTGTGAGGGATCTAAACCTTCAATTCGTTCTAGATTTTCCGCTTTTGAGCAAAAAAGAGGGCACTATAACGAGGCATGAATGGCAACATCTGGTTCAAACGTAAACGTTTCAATGGTATGTACTGTAATGTATCGCAGATCAATCTGCCTTAAAATGGTAAGAAGATCCGCGACGGCAGATTCCCACGAGTTCTCAGGTGGAGATCTGCTTTACAAAATGTTACCATTTTGAGGCAGGCTGGTCATCCCACGAGTTCTCAGGTAGGAATCTGCCTGACCTTTTTGAACTCAGGAGTCACGAGTTCCAAGTGTGGGATGATCTGGGTTATCACACCCATTGTTGTTAATGCATGTCACTATTATAAAGCTCCACATTGATTTTCTGTCTGAAAAGGCGTTTCAAGCCAGGCATGTGGCACTATCACGGGTTTCTTCCGTATTTGGGGAAGAGCCAAGAGTTTTTTGTTTTGTGGTTCTTCTGAGCTCAACTGGCAAAAAAGCAGCCGGTTTTTTTGCGAATGAAACTCTTCTTTCAAATCGGTCCTCTGACTCAAAATATGCACGCATGGAAAGAAAAATGGCGAGCATTCTCTATGATCCAGCAACTCTCTGGACTCCCCCGCGGCTCTTCTTTCCCCACCGGCCGCTACGTCCAGATCTGCGCGTTTGTGGCTGGTGGGCTTGGCTTGCCGCCTCAGTTCTCAGGTGGGCGACCACCCTCGTGTGTGATCCTTCAAAGCCGCACCACACAACCGCATTTGCAACCAACACCACACCCACACACAGCACAAGCGCGACCAAGCACAGATGGCGTCCTCCACTGCGATCTACCAAGCCCTAAAACCAACACCAGCAGCTCAGCCGCTCCCGCCGCTCGCGTCCGCTGTCCTCGTTGTCGGCCAAGAAGCGGAAGGAAGCACGGTGCCGCCCGAAATCTCGGCGCTGTCTCACGTCGCCGCGCTCGTGAGCGAGTTCCTTGACTGCGGCACCCCGAAGCTCTGGAGCATCTCGCGCGCATGCGAGTGCAACTTCATGACGCTGCTGCCGCGCCTGGTAGCCCGCGAAGCGCAAGCTTCTATTGCGGTGGATGACTACAAGAAGACGTTTGAAGCCGGCAAGGGACTCGTGTTCGCCGTCAAGTACGACAGCATCGAGATGGTCCAGTGGCTGCACGCGTACTGCCCAAAGGCATTCACGCGCAAAGCCATGGAAGTCGCATCGAGCACCGGCAAGCTGCACATGCTGCAGTGGATCGTCGACAACTTTGAGAACGTGAGCTGGAGCCCGATCTTCGCCGATCTTGCCGCTGAAAGCGGGCACGTGGACACTCTCGAATGGCTCTGGACGCACCCAAAGAGCTCGTCGGCTACGCTTTCCGAGCGCAGTGTCATCCAGACGATGGAGTACGCAGCGACAAATGGCCACTTGAGCGTGGTGAAGTGGCTGAGCGAGCACGAAGAGAAGAAAATCTGCAGCGGCGCGAGTCCGTTCTCAAATGCGCTTGCAAAGGCGATCCGCTATGGCCACCTCGACGTCGCAAAGTACCTCTTCGAGCTCGAAGCTGCCTCGCAGGGGATCTCGAGCGACGCGTATTTGCTGGACCTCGTGGTCAACAACCGAGACGCGGCGATGGTCCAGTGGCTGCGCGGGCTCTCCCGGCCACAGCAGACGCAGTCGCAGTCGCGAATCATCGCGGTCGGGCAATGAGCGATCGATCGAAATGGAAATGGAAATGGAAATGAATGGCTAGAAGTTGTCGTCCACGAAAGTATTGATAATAATATTGTATAAGAGCATAATAAATATTTTGAATTGAAAAGGGAGCTTATATCCGATCCAAGTGAGAGAAGAACGGCTGATTGTGGTCAGCACTCGCTCAGTCGGCACCAAAAAGGAGAACACGCAGAGCCGGCTTAAATGCATATTATTTTCACTGGCAATCCAAGACAAGCTCGGAAACTCAAGTTTCCGATTGTAAAGGTATGTAATCTCTTCCCGAAGGCTCACTCGCAATAATCGTTGTGCTTCCGGTTGCCATGAGTGCACTTCACATAGTTAATCCATCCGAACGAGTGGCGTTTGTGATCTCAGAAATGCCACTGGAACAAAGGCTTCGATTTGGCTGGTGCTACTTACACATTACAGACCTACGGCAATGGGGATCTCTGACCACGCCGTTTCGAGTGACCTGCGCCAGTTGGAACTCAAATGCGCTGCGCTTCGCTTTCTTCTTTGTGAGCCTCGCGTCACAATTCACCCGGAGTCGTCCACTGATCGTAGGTCGCGCGGTCGCTCTTGTCGTCGTTCACGTACTCGTACGCGAACGTGAGCAGGTTCTGCGACCACCCGCCTTCGTCAATCTCGCAGATGCTCATCGCGTGCGGGTTGGAACTCTCATGGCTCGTGCCTTGTAGCGTGTAGAGTCTGGGAGCAGCTCCAGCATCAACACTGTCTCATAGACGTATCGGTCGTCGCCAGTCGCTCGTCCTTTAAACACGCACACGCCCTCTGTGAGCGGCAGGATACTCTGAGGAGGATCTGCTTCGGCCTCTGGCTGATGCGCCGCTTCTTGCTGGTCTACTATTGCGCTTGGTGGCGCTATTGCGAGTTGAAAGGCGCACGGCACGTGGCTGTCGGCACTATTTGAACTAGTAATAGGACGCCATCGCCCTATGAGACCAGTCGATGACGACACGCGCGCTGCACGCCGTCGGATATGAGCGCCACCACCTGACACTGGATCGTGCCAGAGAGCGAGTTGTCGCGGTGCACTCGGAGCGTAAACGCAGCGGCGCAGTCAAGTGCGCCGTCGATGCGTCCAACGAGGTGGAACTCTGCTGCGAGCGCCCGCGCTTCTTCTTATTGGACCGCCGTGCTGGCGGTACGCTTCATCACCTTCGATGTGCTCTTCAATGCCACTTGGGCCTTTTGGCTTTTCTTTCACTGAAGATCCAACAACTCGGGTGTTGGTCTTTGAAATCGCCAGCGTTGAATATCTGGCCGCTTGTCTTGGAGTATTTCTGTGCTTGTCAACACTTTCATGTCTTCGAGGTCCCTCTACATGTTCACGTTTGAGTCGAATTGGAAAAATGATACGACACATCATATCTCGCTCGTCTATCCGAGTCTAACCTATGTAAAGCCAATCCAAACCTCTATGACATCTTGCGAGAAACCCGAGTTGCCCGAGCGAAAGATGTACAAAGGGCCACGACATTTTGGTTCAACTGTGAGGGTAATAAAAAGCAGAATCTGGATTCCATGGGTATCTCTCCTACTCTTCAGCATAAGCTATCTGAATTTTGAACCAATTTGCGTCGAATATCTGCAGGAAGTTGGCTTGGGTAAAGGAA
>JAASGK010001047.1:0-12905 GCA_023334195.1 Globisporangium emineosum
GCTGCGATTTCACCACGAGAGTGTTCTAATGACGTTCTCTAACATACTAAAAAAGCTCGTCCGCAAACACAAAACTCGGAAAAAATCCACATAATTCAAATTTTTTGCTGTCCTTAACTTTTTGACGTGCACTGTAAGAACTCATTTAAAAAAAGTTCTTAACACGAAATCAAGCTCCGTTTCATTGGGTGGACATTAAATATTTGTATCGAATGTGTTATTTTATTAAAAAAAAATTTAAATATCAAAACGTGTCGTATTTTTACGATACCGTAAAACCTTACTTATATCCGACACTGGTAATGACCCACGGAGACGTAAAAAACAACAACTGTTCACTCGAATTTGAATGGCACTAGAGCATTCGCTTGTTTCCCGCCTTTTTAAATGCGTCAGTGAGAAAGATACCCAAGGGAAGAGCGAAGGTGGTCAGTAACGGCGGTGCGAAGGCGCTGTCGTACAGCAGGGCTGTGCCCACATACCACTTCCGATAGACAGCGGTGTGGCACTTTCAAGCAAATGGAATGGCCAGCACGCTCGACCGCTTCTATCCGGATCTATCGGGATCCCTGCGTGACACCAAGCGCAAGAGCATCTACTTGTGGGTCAAGCGCTTCGCCGAGATCGCCGCTGCATGCAGCCAGCAAGCTTCAGGCGACCAGAGATGGCTTCACAAGCAAGGAGTAGCGAGAGTGCTCCCCGCGATGCTGAGCTGGATATCCTTAACTGGACCAACGGCTACCGCGCAGACGGCGCTCCGATCTCGGCAGCAATGCTGAAGCGCAAAGCGAGGCAAGTGGCAGAAGAAGTTGGCGTCTCGATGTCGGCTTTCTCTACCTCGTGGTCATGGCGTAAAGCGTTCCTGAGCCGCCATGCCCTCTCGTTTCGTTCACAGACGCGCCAAGGGCAGAAGACCCCGCTGATTGCGATGCGGCCCTGGCCAAGTTCAACGAAGATCTCAGGGCTCAAATGCATGACCTGCAGGTCGACGTCATCTATAACGCGGATCAAACCCCAGTGTTCTTTGAGCATATTCCCAAGACCACGATCGACTCCAAGGGCATCAACATAGTCTGGGTTCGCTCCGGAGGCAAGGATAAAGAGTGCGTCACCTGCATGCTCCTGGGGGGTTCGTTTGGCCGCAAGTACACCCCGTTCCTCGTTCTGAAGAATGCAGAATCGAAGAAGGAGGGCGTGACGACATAGAACAAGGACAAGAGGCACGGGTTCGAATCGCGGCTGCGGTCGCAGATGAAGGCTTTGCAAAGCGAGTTCGATGTCCGACTGTTTGGCAACAGCACAGCCTGGTGGAACTCGGATCTGTCAGTTCGGTTTCTTGAGCATCATTCGAGAACCGACCTGACAAAACCGTGCCGGCCCTGCTGCTGTGGGACGATTTTTCCGTCCATTGAACGGACAAAGCGCTGCAGGGCGCTGAGCGACTCAACGTCGTTTTGATGAAGGTGGCTCCAGGTTACACGAGTGTCTGCCAGTCGGCCGACCTCTCGTGGAACCGGCCGCTGAAGGAGAGACTGCGCCAGCGCTGGACAGAGCAGCTGCATCACCAATTGGACAGCCACGGCAGGGCTGGTGGTCGCTTCAAACTTACCCCACCGTCACGCAGCGGTGTCACAAAGTGGTGACCGAACCGTGGGAAGCTTTGTCGGTCTCAACCACCGGAAACGGATTCAACGTAATTTCAACAGAGGAACCAGCAGATGCTAATACTCAAGCGCGCTACAATTACTTGGCGTCACGGCTTGAGAAGCTGCAGCTTCTTGATTTAGAGATTGGTGAGGTTACATTTGATCATGATGTGGTAGAAATTGCTCTAAGTTGCTTTGAATAATGACGCTAGTCTTCTGCGCTACCTGTTGGCTCAGCATTCTGAAGCTTACTGTAAATTACGGAGGGAAATATTAATATCGATTTTTAGACAGCAGGATGAAAGAAATTTAAATATTTTACCATTTCGAATGTGCGGAGCATTGACGGGATTTGAACCCGCGAACCCTGGCCGCCGAAGCGCCCTCAATAAGTCCTTACCCGCTCGGACTGTCAACACACTCGACATCAGAGCTACATTGCTACTATTAATATGACCAAATGCACCTGAAGGTACTCAAATCAACATACACGCTCGCACGCATATCCGAAAGTGTTGGCTTGTGCTGTTTTCGATCTCCATTGTGAGCACAGCGTAAAAACTTCATCCAGTAACCAGCCTGTGATATTTTATATGACATCCATTTTTGACAGGTTTCAGATAAACCTAATCGCAGCATGACATGCCTGTCGGATATAAGTAAGGTTGTACGGTAACTAAAATTCGGATTTGCTGGTCTTATTTTTTGTCATCCGATGTATGGAGGTAAATCAACATTTTAAATAGGTTTATTGTGTTATACCTCTATAGGTAATTAATTACCATATAACAGTTACCTAGGGTTATCAACATACTCTCTTCAGAAACTCCCCTGATTCCTCCACGCAAGAAAGAGCTCGCGGTGTGCGAAATGGAGAGCGCGGCGATGAGGGCGAGGGCGTCGTCCTCTTCCTCCTTCACTGCGCATGAGAGCGCCAGTAGAAGCAGAAGCAGCAGCAGCAGCAGTCGCCTGAGTGGCAGTGGCTTCAGCAGCCGGACCAACAGCGCCACCACAAGCGCGGCCGCTGCGCTCGCTGCGGCGTTTGATGACGATGACGAGTTTGGCGCATTCGCGACTGCGGGACCCCCTGCTGCCCCTGCACTTTCGCCCCCAGCAGAAGCAGCACCAGCTATGGGTGACTGCTACGCAGGCATATTCGACACTTCGTCTTCGTCTGTGTCGTCGCTCGTGCCGCCGCCGCCTGCGCAGTTCTCGTCGTCTGGAGTGTCGGCCTTTTCCCAGTCAGGGCTGTCGGAGATCTCGTTCGCGGACGACGAGTACGACAGTCCGTTCGCAGACATCGTGAACGAAGCTCCCAAGTCGGTAGGCGGATCGCGAACAAACAGCTTCAGCCATATCAGCAGCAGCAGCGGCTTGGTGTTCGAGTCTCTACCGCAGCAGCAACAACAGACACAAGCGAGTGGCGGGAGCATCGAAATTGGGTC
The DNA here is from genome assembly GCA_023334195.1 of Globisporangium emineosum. Lineage (NCBI taxonomy): Eukaryota > Oomycota > Peronosporomycetes > Pythiales > Pythiaceae > Globisporangium > Globisporangium emineosum. The sequence goes on from JAASGK010001047.1 coordinate 3,092, forward strand.
TCCGCTGCTATCGTTCTCCCCCGTGGCGACTCCGTCATTGCTGTCGATGCCACCGTCTGCTTCGTCCATGCCGGACATTTTCTCGACGACGACCAGTAGCAGCAGTGCGAGTGTGGACGTGTTTTCGCTCAGTGCGTCGAGTATGTCGAATGCCCCAGCGGAAGCAGAGTTGCTCTCGTTTTCACCGCTAGCGCTGTCATCGAGTGCTCCAAGTGCGGCCTCATCAGGTCTGTCGGCGGCGTTCATGCTCGACTCACCAACACCAGCTGCAGTATCCAGCAACAGCTCGTCAAAGCCTGCGCCGCGATTCTCGCTGCCGCCTCCTCGAGCTGCCACGATGCCGTCTGTGAGTCCTGGTGCGATGGGTTCTGTGAAGGCTGCGTCGTTTTCGGGTCAAGTGTCTGTATCTGTCGGTGAGCTTCTCTCGTTCTCCCCAGTCGCGATCGCCCCCGTGTCGTCGTTCTCGGATAGCATCGGAAGCAGCGCGGCCGCGACAGCATCCATCTTTGGTGATGATGAGCTGTTCAGTTTGTCGACAACCGATCTTTCGATGGACTTTTCAACAACAACAGCAGCAGCAGAAGAGTCAGCAGACGCTGCATCGCCACCCGCATTCACATCTCCAGCCGCACCGACGGATTTGTCCCCCGTGGCGTTTGGTGTTTCGATGATTCAGGATTTCACGGTGAGCCAGAGTGAGCCGGTCGAGACGAAGTCGCCTGTGGCAGCAGATGTGAACGCAGAGGAAGAAGAAGCAGCTGTGCTTCCTTTTACCGAACCTCAAGTCGAAGTGGCTGAAGCGCATCAAGAAGTATTTGAGTTTCAAGAACGCGAAGAAGTGTCGCACCAAGCAAGTCCTGTCAGTAGCGAGCAACAATCCCCAAATGGACAACAACTCGCTGATGGTTTTCAAGAAGAAATTCAGCACGAACTGAGTGGTGATGGCGGTAGCAGTAGCAGTAGCGCCGACGAGGATTCTGGAATTGACGAAAGTTCTGCGGTCGAAGACACACGTCAAGCATCTCCGGACGCATTTGGGGGGCAGAGAATGTCGATCCCGTCTCCCGCCGGCTACTCCCAGTTTGACTTTATCACTCAAGGCTTCTCGCCACAAGCAAGCAAAGAACGCAAGGATGATGCTTCTGGAAAGAGTCCATTCGCAAGCAGCTCCCCCCTAGATACCAGTCAGTATCAACCGTTTTCGCAAGACTCGCTTGGCGATCAGTACACTTCCATGGGCGATCTTAGTGATGAGGAATTTGGAGGATACTCGACGACTCCCGTACAATCTGGGGACTCGGACCATCTCCGTGGGTTGAACAGCACATCGACGGGATCTGAGACAGCGAACACGCCGACTGGACAACTTGGCGGTAGCGAAGGAGCCGAGTATGCCTCGTTTTCCAGTAACGACAGCGATGGTCATAGCCCCAGAGTCGACGACGTGAATGCGCATGCAAAGGAGCTACTAGATGATGCATTCGGGGAATCTCCAGTTTCGACCAGTCCGATGGTGATGAAAAGCGATGGTGAATCAGATCAAGCGGCGTTTGGAGGCTTTGAGATTGTATCTGTGTCGAAACCATCGGAAGAGCAGACAGAGATTCGAGAGGAAGCAACGAGTGCCAGCAGCAGTGGCGTTCACAACAACGACTTTGGTCACTTAGGTGAGTCACCAAGTGCCGCTACTACTGCGATGCGTGATGATTTCGATGGTTTTGGACTGGCTGCAAATGTCACGAAAGACGCAGCGGAAGATGATGAATTTGGAGGCTTTGGTGCTGCGCTGGTGAGTGAATTCAACTCAACTTCTTTCCAGACGATGAGCGCAGCGCCGTTTTCAGATCAAGTCAATACTACTGATGAGTTCGGGGGCTTCTCGCCGAGTCCGTTTGGTGGTGAAGCAGCTGACGACTTTGGAGACTTTGCACAGAGCTCGAATCCGCTGGATGGAGACGATGACGACTTTGGCGACTTTGGACAAAGCTCTGGTGGGGTCGGTGACGACGATGACTTCGGTGATTTCGGACAGAGCTCAAGTGCAGTGGGAGAGGACGACGGATTCTCTGATTTCCAGCAGTCTGCAGATAGCAGTGGCTTTGGTGTAAGTGCACACTCTGCGTCGAACGACGATGATTTTGGGGATTTCGGCGCACCGCCTACTCCTGCTCCGGCTTCTTCGTCTTTTGCATCTGGGGGTCCAGCCACTTTGATCGCCGCTCCATCCTCTTCCAAGCACGATTTGAACAATTTCTTCCGTCAAGCATTTCCGGTCCATTCATTACCAACACCACTGGACACAACGCTTCAAGTGCCAGCAGTACCTTCCCACAACTCCAAGGATCTCTTTCACGCCAAGGTATTTAATTTGTCTCGTGTGAAATTCGGTGCTGTTAGTGCTTCACAGTTTTCATGATTGTGGGTGTCTTTGAATGTGTGTGTATTTTAATAGCAGGGGCGATCTAACGAGCTAATCGCAACCATTTATCGAGCTGCTGTGGAGAGCTACTTCCAGGATTCATCGTCCGCAATCGGCTCAACCACCCTTGGCACAGAACACTACTCATCGGAGCTGAAGGCTCTTCGACTGAAGCATTTGAAGTATGTTCTGACGGAGAAGATCCAAGAAGCTTCTCGACACGAAGGCATCTTTCCTCATGGATCTGAGAAGCATCATGTGCTATTATCGCTCGTGAATTCGGATGACGAGCGAAAGATGCGAGATGCGCTGACGAGGGTTCAGGACTCGATCTTCAACAGCTCGGTGAACGACGCCATGATGCGAATTGCCAGGCAAGCGGCGCTTTCCGCGAAGGCAAAGATCGCCGAGCAAGCCGCGCATCAACAAGCGAGCAGTAGGGGCTCGCTACTCGCTACAACTCGCCAATTGCTGTCGAGAAGCGGCGGCGGCACAGGAGCAGGTACTACTGGCAGAGCGAGTGACAAAGATCATGGTGCTGCAACTTTTTCTGCTTCCTCAGCGTCACTTGGTGTGCTGACTCCTACTGGTGCATCTATTCATAAAATCTCACGGTTTGCTTTTGCAGGGAGTGGTCACGACACTGAAGCAGCTTCTGCAGCAGCAGCATCCTCGAATGGAAACGGAAGCGGAGGAGACGACTCTGGCGGCGAGAATGCAAGCGACAGTGGTGGCCGCAACAGCTACAACGATGATTTCTCCCCGCACACACCTGGGTCTTCTGGCTCTGGTCGGAACTCAGGCAGCGGTGGCAGCAGTAGCGGTGGTGGTGGGCTGATGAAGAAGTTCCAGGACCGCTTCTCGTCCTTCTCATCGTCTCGCAATCGCACGCGCTTGGTGAGTCTCCGGCGTATGGGCCAGTCAGGCGAGGACGTGCGCAAGATGGAGCTCAATATGGACTCGATCAGCGGCGGCCTGGACGAAGTCAAGTGGAAGTGCGCCGTGTTCCTCTACGACGTCGACGAGGTCGCGCAGGTGGCACCGTCGCAAATCAGCATCCTCTCGTACCCAAGCAAGGAGGTGCTTGCTGGGAAGAGCGATCGCACAGCGCTGATGAAGTTCCTCAAGCCCGGAGCGATCTGGACGATTGACATCGGCGCCTCGAACAACGACGTGCTGAATGAGTGGTAAACCGAATTGAATCTACACTGTTTTGTCTGTTCAATTGCACCGTGGAGTATGTAGTACCATTCCGATCAGGTCGCGTTTACGGAAGAAGCAGAAGATGCACTAGCCTGGCAAAGGCGAACGATATCAGCCGCCGTTTTGGTGATCTGCTCCCTGGTGCTGCTGCTCGGCGCTTCCTCTCGCGCAGCTTTCACACTTGGAAGCTTTGAAGCTGCGTTTTTGCCAGCACCAGCAGAGGTCGAGATGCTCTTCACTTTTTGGTAAAGCTTCGCCTTCTCAACTAGCCATCGACTCACCCGAACGCTGCTGCTCTGGCATCGGATGCAGTTCTTCAGCGTGAGCAGTACGCGAAGAACCACAAAGCTCTCCGGTGCGTTGTGCTCCAGGCTACCAAGCACCGCTCTATCCATGGAGAAATAAATGCCAACGTGGAGTGAGAAAAGGTACATGGACAAGCGCGAACTAAACCAATAGCAAACCCACCGCGCAACAGCGTCGTCCGCCTTTTGCGGCTTGGACCGAGCGAAAATGACACCATTCAACTTTTCGCCAAAGATCTGTCAGGAGCAAATGCAAAGTGGTGATTCAGAGCTCAAGCGACAAAAGACGGAGGGCGCGCGCGGGTTTACGGCAAAGCGTTCTGAAGAGAACTTACCTGGGACAGGAACACCAGACACCGCGACGCCAGGTCCGCCACGTTCTCATCGGCGCTGTCCTTATGTTGGGAGCTTTTAGGATCGCTGTCAAAGCCAGGTGGCTTAGCCTTTGATGGGGACTCTTGCGGTTGTGGGGATCGCGACTCCTGCTGCTGCTGGTACTGAACTGCACACAACCTGATGATGAGAGGTCCGCAGAGCACCAGCCTGTCGAACTTTGCAGGCGTGGTCAACGGCGATCGGCCTGCCTTGCGCAGCTTTTCATACCGACTGAAGAGCAACTGGTACAGGACCTCAAGCAAATCGCTCAAGCTCGATGAGAGCATCTCGGATCCGGCGAACTCGAGCCCCGCGAGCAAAGCCTCCACGACCCCTTTGCTGTACAAATCGTCCAGGTTTGCCTTTTTCGAGTCAACGACCATTTTCACCAACTTTGTCGCGCTTGAAGGGAGCGAGTGGAAGTCAAGTCGCTGGGGGGCTCGCAGCAGCGCGATCACGCTTTCCACCAACTCGGACGCGTCGATCTCGTTCAAAAGGAGCGGGTCTCGGGACACCAAGCCGAAGAGAAGCTCAATTGCAAAGCGCCACACGTTTTCATTCACACTTGAGCTACCGAGCAGAGCGCGAAAGCACGGGAGCAAGTGGTCCTTGATGAACGCATCTCGAAGATGATGCGCTTCGCTGCTTTCCACCGAGTCGTACTGGAAATGAAGCAACACCACGTACATGACTCGGATACAATTCGCATGGAGATCTTCTTCGAAGTCTCCGCCGTCGGTGGTCGTTCCATGAAGCTGCAGGGCAACAGCAGGCAGCACTTGGGTGAACAGTGTTTCCATTTCCACGGACAACAGAGCACTTACTTCACTCCCAGTTCCTTGAATCAGGCGCAGCAATATCTCCGACACGACCACCGCCACTTGTGTATCTTCCGATCCACTCAGCGTCTCGTTCGGAAACGTGACGAGCAACTTCGTCATCAGTCGCAAGAAGAAAGTGTACTCCTTGCCTTCATTCGCCACAAAGTAGCTTACGAGCTGCGCTTTGCACATCGGATTTCGCAACAGGAGGTCAAAAAGGTGGAATGGCGCCGATGACACAGTTTGTCGATGACTGCTGCCTCGATCTTCGATGGTGTCGTCGCTGTCATGCGTGGAAATGCAATCAGCGCTGAGTTTCAAAGCCGTTCGAATCGAGATCTTGATCAAGTTGAGCGCGCACTGGAGCATGTACACATCGACAGCAGGTAGGCGCGAGCTGCGGTTATGACGACTCGGGGATGCATTCGGCGATGACGAGGAGGTATTTGTTTGGCTTGTGCTTGTGCTACTTGCCAGCGATGCTCTGTCTTCATTTAATTCACTTTGACGGCGTAAATGTGGTGCAAACGGGAGCAATATGCGATCGATCAGGTCCAAGTACCGCAGTTGAATACATCCGTTGACAAACGACTTGTTCATCTGCATGCCCAGGTGAATGAAGAGCATCGCCTTCGCTCTTAACAGGTTTGGCACGCCATTTTCTTCCTGTGTGTACCGGCTCTGATGCCCTTCCGCATCATTAACTTCCTCATTTGCTGCGTTATTCGAAGCTTCTGTCGAATGCAGATGCATTTGCTTCGTGTCGTCTTCATAGCGAGATTTCCTCTCCAAAATCTTTGCCAGAACCGAAAATGAAGCCACACACTCAAGCAGATCAACTTTGCCTGCGTCAACTGCTTCCATCTCGTGGTTGTCTCGACCAATCTTCAATTCGAGCACCGAGTTTAAAACATTGAAGGATGCGATCGCCATCTCACATGACAGCTGCTCTCCCGCGATTCCCAGCCAAAGCGCCTGAAGAACGTTGACCTTGGAGATCAGAAGTAAGATCACTGCTCTGGTGTGGGGTGATATCTGAGACACTGAAGATGGAGTTCGCAAATGTCGAACCAGCTGCGCAATCGCCTGCGTGGTTGTAGCTCGAAGCGGGCTCAATGACAAGTCGTCGATTTGTGCTGAGAGCTGCACCAATCCTCTGACTAGCGCCATCGCAACTTGGTCATTTATTAGATGGCGAAGCAGAGTACCTGTACCGTGGATGAGCATATTGCATATGGTACGCGCCGCGTAATGCCGTAGCACCAAGTCTTGATCTTCAAGCAATTCAATCACGCAGCTTAATCCGGCGACAGGAAAGTCCCAGTCCTTCTGCGTCGAAACATAAAATAGCAGCTCCCCGAGACATGACAACGAGCGTCGTCGAGCCAGGCGCAGCACTTTTCGATCACCTTCGGTGATACTTCGGTCGTTCGGAACCTCACGTGTAACTTTAGCCAGAGTTGACACCAGCGCTTGGAGTTGCTCTGGTGACGACGGAGCAATAAACGTGGCGTATCGAAACATCACGCCAAGATCGAGACACACCATTGACAGAAGCGAACTGTTGGTAACAGAAGCAGTTGACGATACCAGGCTTGACACCACTCTAGCCAGCATATTCAAGATTGAGCTGTTGACGATCACGTTCGCGAGCTTGGAGTGAATGCAGAGCGTAAACAGGTACCCGAGAACGCTGCACTTCTCCGTTGTACTTGCTTGGCTTGACTTGAGACTCAGATATACTTCCTTCAGATGGTTCTCCAATCTCTCAGTTTGGCATGCAAGCAGCTCATCCGCTGACATTGGGCGAAAGCTGAGCTCTTCCACCCGGACAGATGGGGTTGAAATCTTCTCAATGTCGTCGCTGCACACGATAGGCTTGACTGTACAGTCTGCTGCGATGAATATAAGCTTCGACACTTTCTTCAAGCCGCCACCTAGTTTCCCGTCTCGATTAAATATCCCATCAAAGCGAATCGGTTTCTTCGCCAGAGTACGTTTGATCGGTGCAGGTGGAGCTGTTCGCGGCACTTGCGATCGAGGGGTTGTCTCAGAACCTTTATCTGGAACAGTGCCACTGAGATTTCGCTGCAGACGACTCCTCGAGTCTGAAGGTGCTTGAGCTCTTTCGCTTGGACTACCTTTCTTGGACTCGATATCTCGACTTGCCACACTTCGCCCAGGAAACGGAGTTGTCTTCACCGGAGCTGATACCGGGCGAAGCGCAGTTGCGTTTCGTTCAAGCACATCCACACTTTCCATTTCCTCCTCTGCATCGTCAGCTTCTTCCTCTGATCCAGAGGAGTCGTCTTCGTCTGCAGCTTCTGTAGTGCTGCTACTACTGCGGCTCGTACTTTCAGTAGATTTTGCATCCACTGTTCGCTGAGTGTTCTTTGCATCGCCATCCCGGCGCTGGGAATTGCTCTTGTTAACCTTGTCACTTTCTGGCTTCGGACTGCTTGCTGAAGAATTTTCGTTCACTCTTCGATTTAACCTTCACCATGTTTGCATCATATAGTCAGCAAATAGGAAATCTACCAGCTTTCTGCGATTATTGCGAAAGTACCTGTTCGCTGAAGTGAAGAGATCCTGTTGCGGCATTGGAACCCGTACCAATTGCGGCAACCCTGTCCAAAATGGATGGTCTATCAGCTCGTCCCTGCATTTTGCACAGAGAATCAATCACAAGCAAGAACAGTAGGGGATGTGAAGTCTCTGCGCCACATACCACGTGATTCGCTGGTAAGGGTCTTTCTCGAGCAAGCGTCCAAGCAACGCCCAAAATGATGAGCACATGTCGCACCCTGGTACCGGAAGCTCCAATTTGTCGGTTTGAATCTATCAAGAAAACGGACAAATGAGCTTTGAGCAAGAGAAATGGGACAGCACAGTTCTCAAGGGAACACGGAATATTACCATGCGAGCAAGCTCCGAAAAGTTGGTGTGCGTGAACGGCTGCCGCCCGACGCAAAGCTCATACAGAACGCACCCCTGGCACGCAACATCCCGTTAGCGCAAGAATGAAGATACCGGTAGTAAGGTAGGAAACAGCCGGCTAGCTTACCAATGCCCAAAAATCTGACGCGAAGCTGTGAATTGCAGGCTGGTGGAAAAGCTCTGGAGCCATGTAGTTTGGTGATCCAGGAGCGAGCTGGCACCGAAAAGCATAGTATGTTAGCACGTTGTAGACCACAAACATGATTAAAAAAGTGAGCAGCGCAGGTACAAATATGTCCGTACCGGTGCACTTGTGTTGGTTTCTTTCGACGGAATCCGTCGAGCAAGTCCGAAATCCGCGAGCTACCGCACACACGCAAGGGTTCAGTTGAGTTAAGCACAGCTTCACACCGTCCAGCTCTTTCTCCCATAGCCATTACAGCACACACCAACCTTGAGAGATCCAAACTCGTCAATGAGGATGTTTGCGGGCTTGAGGTCGCAGAAGAGGATGCTGTTTGAGTGCAAATACTGCAGTCCCGCGACCAACTCGCTTCCAAAAAGCTGTGTTTGATATTCAATTCCAACAAAACGCAGCGAGTGTCAGTCAGGTCAGTGCACGCGGCATTTAGCAACAAGTGAGGTGGCGTGTGCATTTCAAGACCACCAAAGCACGTACTTTGACTGCGGGCTCGGGCAAACTCTTGTCCTGGGTGATGAGGTTGAGCAAGTCGCCCCCAATGCAGTACTCAAAGATGAGCCAGATGTGGTTCTGCGACTCGTACCAGTTGTAAAACTTGAGCACGTAGCGGCTGTCAAGCTTGTGCAGCAGCTGCACTTCGTTCAGGATCTGCATTCCAGCAAGTACAACACGCACGCACACACGCATTTACACACCATCAACCACATGACCATTTGCAGCGTATGCGTTCATGCATCCCAAGATAGATACTAAAGCAACCAAACGACGGCCTCACTTTGTCCATGCGGCACTTGGCGGTGGACTTGACGGCGACGTATTCGATGCTGCGCTTGCGGCGCGCCTTGTACACGAAGGAGTGCGTGCCGCGACCGATCTCGTCGTAGATGTTGTAGTTCTCCATCTCTTGAACACGCGCTCTTTCGTCCGCTCGCCCCTCCGCTTGCTTGCCTGTCCGCCGCGACAGCGATAGATGTTGAAGCTGAAACTACACGAATGGGATGGTTGTGTCACTCTCACCAGCAAAACCCTGAGCATTTGCATATCGGGTTACCACCAGCTCCAGCTTAACCCAATTTGGGCATACTGTATTACCCATATAATACCGGTTAATACCGTATGATACCAATACTTTTCCGATTAAGTATCGGTTAATCCTGGGTATTGCAAAATGTGAGTCACGTTTTTTATAATCTTCGTCAATATTTACGAGAGAAGATTCTATTCCACATTTTGAAACACTTGAGAGAAAACGACGAGTCGGTTTTTGCAGAAAGCAAAACAAACTATACTTGAACAAACTATGGTCTGCCACGCGTGTTTCGCATTTTGCAACAATGGCAACTTCGATAGTGACACATTTGAGGTTTTAACCTCATTTTTTAAACTTCATTTTATGATGTTATCCATGATCTACAGTGCCGGAAATAGGAATAGGTTCAGTGACATTTTTGCTTCTTTTCAGCCAATAATTGGGTTGTTTCAGCTCTAATTTTACTCAATCGTAGTGCAGACAAAGACGAATCAAATGGCGTTCTTCATTCACAAATCCGCC
>JAASGK010001048.1:0-12892 GCA_023334195.1 Globisporangium emineosum
AGAACCAGCGTATTCTGGCGTTTCTGACGGTACCTTTTTCGCGCCAAAAAGTTGAAAATTCAAACCAAACGAGTTCAAAATCTGACGGAAAAATTATTTTTTTGGACAGACCGTGACTTTCTGGACCAACTGTATATGAAACCGGAACGACTGCATGTTTTCCTGATCAATCAATCACGTCATGAGAATGACGAACGACGCCGCATCTTGAGCTGCAGCTTGTTCATCACCACGACCGAGTACGCGACCTTCGCGAGCGCGCCGGACGAGGTGTCTTCGGCCGCGAGTAGGAAGTCGTCCAGCGAGAACTCGTACTTGCGCAGGTGCTGCATCACGCACGCGAGCGCTTTGCGCTTGCCCTTGTCACCCCCGCCGTAGATCTGCACGATGCGACTCACGATCTCCTCAAGCTCTTCGAGCGTCTCCGTCAGCTCCGACAGGTTCCCTCCGCCAAAGAGGCCGTTGCGCAGTCTCGCCGCGCGCACGTCCTCTTGCATGAGTGGCGCAAGGTGCCGCACGGACGTCTGCTTGATGTGTGTAATCTTCTTGCGGAACTCCTGGATGATGCTGTTCGCCATCTCTGGGTAGTGCAAACTGATTCGGTCGAGACCGCTTCGACTCAGCACAAACAGACTGATGTACGTCTTCGCTCGTATACTCGCGGCACGCTTTGACATTGTGAGCATCGCGATCTCCCCAAAGTAGCTCCCTTCCAACAGTGTCGCGACGACAACCTCCGCGCTTGTGCCGGCATGGAAAAGCACCTCTGCGATGCCTTTCACTAAGAAATACATGTGTCTTCCGACCTGCCCTTCCTTGAAAACGTACTCTCCTGGAGTGCAGAACTCTGGGTCAAGGATGCTCATGAGGTAGCTCACGCAATTGTCGTCCTGCGAGGCGAAGAACACGATCTTGCTCACGACATCCCGGTTTAAATGCAGAACCAGCTGGCTGCGGAGATTGTCGGACAATGCACTCAGGATCGTGTCTTCGTTCTCATCGTCCCGCTGCAAGAGGTAGTATTCGTAGTAGCGCCGCAGTCTCGCCGCCAGCGGCTTGGGGATGCAGCGCTCTTTTAAATATGCCTTGAGGCGGTCCATGCGCTCTCGGTACGTATCCACGTTGACGTGCAGCTCGTCTACGAGGCTCGACAGCGTGCCGACAACGTACGTAAACGTAGACGCACCGATCAAGACGCCGAACGTGACGTACGCGACTTCTGCTGGGTTGCCAGGGTTCGAGTCGCCGTAGCCCACGGTCGTCATGGTGGTCACAGCCCAGTACATGCAGAAGACGTATTTCTCATACGCCGAGTAGTACGTTGGCATCCAGCGCATCAAGCTGTCACCGTAGATGTCGACTGATGAGATGGACACGTAGTAGAACCCGCACGTGAGGAGGTGTGCGATGAAGCACACTTTGAACACGAGTCGGATCACGCGCAACGTGGTGTGGCTCGCGACAGCGATCGACTCGGCGTGCATGATGGCTCGGAGCAGCTTGAGCACTCGTGCGAGCTTCAGAAGACGGACCGCTCGGAAGAAGGCCACAGAGCGAGATCCAGATTGGTCCGCAACCCAGAGCTTCAGCACCGCGGAGATGGGGAAAACCGACACAAAGTCAACTAGGAACCAGGTGTGCAGGTACACTCGCGCAATCCCCCACGGGGAATTGACCAGCCGACTGCCTCGATAGACGATGGCAGTACGGAAGTTCAACACGATGTCGAGAAAGAACATGATTTCGACCATGAGCTCCAGTTGAATAACTCCTGCCGCTTGGGTCGACGTGTCGGAGAGAAACATGATCTCAAACGGAATTGCGATCGCGCAATACATGAGCTGGACCCCGATAACGAAGTCCCACGCGAGTTTGTACGGATGGTCTGGATTGATTGGACTCGCTAGCTTGTTCTTGATCCTTTGTATTAACGAAATCTCGTCATTATGAGACAAGATGTCGATCATGCGCTGCTTCTCCGTAACCGAGTTGAAGACAGAGACTCCCATCGACAGGTCGAGGGTCATTCTCTGCAGAATCGGGATCGGGACCGAGCGATACGACGTGAGAACACCGTCAAGCAAGACTGTCAGTGTCGGGTACACGTTCTCGATCCCGATGAGCTCTGACACAGGGTCGCTCTGTTGCGAGCTCAGGTACACGCGATACCGAGCGAGTGTTTGCTGGAACACGCGGTCATAGAGCGCACTGCGGTCCTGGTGGTACGTGAGCAACGTCTGCTCCACGTCGGGGAACTCTTCAATGAGTCTGTCAAAGTCTTCTTTCGGGAGTGTGTACAGGTCGCAGCTGGACTTTGCAGTGTACGAGTTCTGGTGGAGTGTGTAGTTCAGCAGCGATGATTCCCCAAAGATGCCGTGCTCGGTTAGGATCTCGAGCACGACAATCCACTCGTTGTTCGGCGCAGTCCGCTTCACTTCGATGATGCCAGAGTTCAGGATAAACATCTCCGTGCCTACGGAGTTCTCTTTCGCTAAAATGTCCCCAGTCACTGCGATCAGCGGCTTGATGTACATCGCCATGTCCATCACAAACTGGGTGCTGAGTCGCTGGAACGCCGGTATCAGGAAGAACGAGTTTTTGTACGTTTCTTGCAGCACCTCGCCCCGCAACGAGAGCGAGAACTCGCAGAGCAGGTCGCGCTCATCGAAAGCGCTCGTCTTCGCGATGTAGTGGCGGAAATAGCGCAGCAATTTTTTCTTCAGCTCCTTTGGGATCGCTTTCTTTTTGACGAATTCCTGCACGATGCCCAGCTTTCGTGCTCGTGTCGTGGTCTCTCGGTTCCAGTTCTCCAAGATTTTCGTGATGTTTGCGATGATGATACCGAATCCACCGGCGCCGATAACCATCGTGACCATGGAATACAATCGCTCGTCCGTGTTGGTCGCGTGGATGTCTCCGTAGCCGACTCCAGCGACCGTAGCGGTGACCCAATAAAAGCTGTACAGGTAGCGTATTTGAGCTGTTTCCCCCGCGAGCCCGGACGACGTAATCCACGTCACAGCCATAACGTCGTCCGTATAGCCAATGAAATGCCAAAAACACGCCAGCACATGCGCGACTAGAAGCACTTGACTGATCAGCCGTGTCATGCGCGTGAGCACTGCGTCAAGTTCCAAGACGTCTTCCATTTTCATCGCGAATTGCCGCAGCTTGATCAACCGCGCGAGTTTCGTGATGCGCACGAGCCGAATCATCCGCGCTAGCTTCAGCGATAGGACCGAGTTGTCCCGCGATTCGACGTCGAGTCCGTTAAGCACGTAGTCGGCAGGGATAACCGCCAGCACGTCGGGAATGAACCACGATGTGAGGTACTTCTTCGCAATTTGCCTCTTGTCGCGCACCATCGGCTCTTCCTCGATCAGATAAAAACCGACAAAGAAATTCTGCACCACGTCGAGACTGAAGAGCACGTCCATGAGAATCGAGACCGATCGCCAGCCCGTGCCGAACTGGAGGTCCGGGAATCCGACCTCGATCGGGATCAGAATCGCACTGTACAGCACGATCATCATGATGAGCGAGTCCCACATAAGCTTCACATTCGTTCGTGGATCGATCACTGGCACTGCCAAACACGGGAGACGCCGGTGATGCTGGTTGTAGAACTTGCTCCACTCGAGAGTCACGCGCGAGTGATGGTTTGTCTCTTGCGCGAGCACACGGACTGAATCTCGAGACTGGTGCGAGCGCGAAGGTGAACCATTGACAGAGCCCTCGCAAAATGAGCCTGTTCGGCCGACAGATCCAATTCGACCGACGGAGCCTGCTCTTCTGATGGAGCCTCTGTCGGCGTTGGTGCTATCGCGAACCATAGAGCCATCTCTTCTGACAGAACCCTGTCTTGGTGTCGTCAGCGCCACCGGAATGGACCCTAGTACCTGTAACCCTCTTCGAACCCCAGCGCCGGCATTCGCTGGAGAGCTGACTAGCGACGCGGTTTTTTCCCTGTTGGTGGGGGAACCTTTGCGCACGTTGGCTCTCTCAGGCGTCGACAGTTGCTCCTGGGCTTGATTTGGAGATGTATCAAGCAGCGGCACGACATGACTCTTCTTCCGCTTTGTTCCAGTCGACGCCGACCGAAGCAATGGCGGAAGGATCGGCTTTGGGGCTGAGTTTGGAATCAAGCTCGTGGCTGGCCCCACGCGTGGGCACTCTGTAGCGCCATCCATCCATGCACGCTGGTCTCGTCGTCGAGTGAGCTCTCACCACGCTGGTAAATGCCGAAAAGGCTGCGTACTGGGCACCAGCAGCAGACAAGCGGAGGCAATGTAAGCACACGTTACTCCCACGATTGCCAAGTCACGCGGCCGCATCAAGTGGTTGTTGTTGCACCTCGCGCACTCTGCTCTGCTCGGGCGGTTCGCACGTGATCAGTTTCGCGTCGTTTTTTCTTTTCTTGGTCACGGCAGCCACAAAGCCACGCTCCAGCAGAAGTGTAACGGAGACCCTTTCTCTCATTCTCCCCTCGACACGGTTGATCAAGAGGAGTCTATTTTCGCTTGTCCGCATGATCCCATGGCGATCTCACAGTTGGCAGGTTTGCGTTTGCACTCAACTCCACTCCTCGCGTCTTGTTTTCTCGCATGTCAAACCTTTCTTGAATCCTTTAACCGTGACGAATTCGTGTCTAATCTTTCATTTTGCAGGGTGCGGTGAATACGACGCCTGTTCTTGGGTGACGTCGTCTCGGTCGATGGGGAACACAGTCTCGGACCCCATCCGCCTGATAGCGGTCATTCTGTCGATTTCGCGGCAAATCGTCCTTGCGTTTGGAACGATGAAGACGTTCCACACTTTTGGCAGAAACGCGCTGAAGAGCCCAGTGATGGAGCAGAACACGCAGCAGAGGGAGAGTCCCGTGATGCCTCCGACGCGTAGGATTCCGTAGAACTCGCGACCGAAGGATACATACGAGGACATGAAGAGCACCACGACCCACCAGAACGAGAGCGACACCAGCACGAGCACCCACATGATTCGGTGGTTGCTGGACACCTCCATCAGCAACCGCATATTTGCAAGGAGCACGACTGTGAAGTTCTGGGCGAGCCCCATGGACCACAGGTCGTTATCCTTTCCTTCACTGGACCACGGCACCAGAGGAATCAACTTGGCTGGCACGAGAATGATCAAAATCGAGGCGATCGTCGCTTCGAGCATCCAATACACGAACACTTGGATGTTGAGGAACGTGTGCAGGAAGCCATCTTGGTAGAGCTTTGGGTACAACATCGACGTCTGCGCAGAGATGTCTTCGTCCAGCACTGCAAAGTAGAGCACTGGCAACGACGTGAAGCAGATGTTGAAAAGCTGTAGCAGCGTATCGTAGTAAGTGCTTTGACCAGAGTAGAGACAGTAGCACCCGTAGACAAACTGCGGGAGCACGAGCAGCACGTTCTTGTAAAAAATGTACAGCGTGAGAATCGACACGCGGCGATTCATCCATCTCCCATGCACGAGAATGAGCCGTTGCAGATGCTTGAACATTGGAATCGAGTAGTCGCTTGCATCGGATGCCTGCTGTCCTTCTTCGCCAGCGATACCTACGCCGATATGAGCACGCTGGATCATAGGTACATCGTTTGCACCGTCACCGACCGCCATAGTCACTTTTGTAGGAAAGAAATGGCGCACCATCTCGACGATGAACTCTTTCTGCTTGGGGCTGATGCGTGCGCAAAGCACGGATTCGCAAAGCATACAAAGCGAGAGGAACTCGCTCTCAATACCGAAGGTTTTGATCGCTTCCACTGCCGCGTCGTTGAGCAAAAGTGCCATTGGCTGGTGTGTGCTGTCGTTCTGCGCGCTTGTCAACTCTCTCTGCAGGAACTCGATCGCTGTCGTTTTCGATTTGAGCCACTGGTTGTCGATGAGCTTGATCAGCTTCATCTCGATCGACACTAGGCGAACCGAGTACGCCACATTTGTCGCGGTGTCCGGTCGATCCCCAGTCAGCATCCACACTTTGATACCTGCGGCACGGAACTTTTCAAGACACTCGGGAGCGCCTTCCTGGATTTTGTCCTCGATGCCGGAAACCCCGACAAATATGAGCTGTTGTTCCAGTTCACTGACGACGCGATCTACACCTTCCTCGGAGCCTTCTTCGTTTGCGTTGTTCCGCGCAACGACGAATTTTTCATGCCACGTTTGGTACTCTTGCTCAGAGATTTGTCTCTCGGCGATGCAGAGAACACGGAGACCGTTGGAGCTGTACACTAGCATTTGCTCTTTCGCTTGCATCACTTTCCCGCCATGGTTGCGATCGCTCAATGATCCCAAAATGACGGAATCGGCTCCTTTGCAAAATAAGATCAAGCGACCAGTAGAACGCTCGCGGCAAAGGATGGAGCTCTTCTTGCGGTCGCTTGTGAACTCAAACAGGTGAAGGATCTCATACTCGACTTCTTCACCGTAGACCCACAGGAATATGTGGGTATTGTCTCGCCGTCGAAGCTTGATCCCAGCTCGAGCAGCGGCCATCACGAGCGCGCGTTCGTCCGGCGACGGCCCCGAGTATTCGAGAATTGGGTCTCCTGTTGAGGGCAAGGACGAGGCTACACCTGGAGAAATGGAGTTGTTCACTGCGAGATTCAAGAAAAACCGGTGAACTTGAGGAAACTTCTGTACCACAAGAACGTCCTTCGACGAGGTTGACAGATCGAGGCGAGGAGATCGCGGTGATAGCTCGATCTGTCGAAGTGTTCCATCCGTTCCATGGTAACTGTACGTCTTTCCATCCACATGGCAAGTGCGGAACTCCATTCGATTGCAAGTCAGCGTCCCTGTTTTGTCGGTGAAGATGTGTTCAACCATGCCGAGCTCTTCGTTTAACTCGGATGACTGGACGTGCACGACGTGCTTTTTATCTGCGATGTTGGCATCTGTAGTGAACGGACCCGAACTCACCCGCATCTCTAGATCGTTTGTGATCACAAGCGACTGGAAATATCGCGTGAAGTCGATCGTGACCTGCAGTGAGATCGGCACAAAGTTCGAAAACAGCAGCATGTAGGCGAGAAACAGCCACATGTAGTCGATTGTAGTCGCATCTTTCGTGACGTTCGCAATGTACGGGTTGTTCTGAACACTGCTCGAGCTCACCAAGTGCTTCTCGATCAGCACAGCCACCACGAGGATCACAATCTGCGCCAGCACCACCCACAACGTGATCTTGTTGATGAACTTGTACAGCCAACTCATCTTGACAGGGGTGTCGGAGGAGTTTTGGCGGACTCGAGTGTCATCGCCAGTGTAGATCACGCTGCCGACAATCCAGCTCGTATCCTTGAGATGGGTGCCGCGCAAAAGAATGTGTGAGATATCCAGTTCAGCGATCTGCCCATTGGGGAACAGTACTGAGCCTTTGAACTTGTCGATGCGCCGATTCGGAGGCTCGCACTCCAGCTTTACCCCATTAAGGTTATTGAGGACGTCAGCATCGAATCGCATCCCATCCTGGGGAAATGAGACAGTGTACACTGACTTACACAACTCTGGATGGGCGTAGCGAGGTTTCAGTGAAGACTCTCCGTCCAGATTCGCAGTCGTGACGTAGCATTGACCATTCGCACTACTACTTGTTGCAATAATCACGATGTCTGCTGGAATTGCCTCATTCTGCGCGACGTGTACAAGCTCGCCCACTTTCAAGTCGGCGCATGTTGCTTTGCCAAATTGCATGTTAGGGAAGTGCAGCTTGTTCACTGGCGCGAGATTCTGTTGATCGTCAGCTCGATGACGTTGCAGATCTTCCACGAGATCCCGCACTCCGCTCACCACCATGATGAAAAACAGCGGGACGATCATTGTTGGCACTCCACTCGACGAAGTCACGTCTGGGAGCAGCTGCAGCGCCGTGATAAACAGGAAGTAGATGTTTGAGAACCGAGTGAACTGCTTGAACAGGTTCTTGGGCACAAAATTGTACGCGGTGTAGACTGACGTCTTGACCGCATTCGATGGGAATGGCTCAGCTTGATCCTTGTCGCCAAGCAGAATACGCCGATTCACAACTGGCATCGAAACTTTTCTGTTGTCGGTAAAGACCTTGGTTGAGGAAGCGATCATCTTTGACTTGTACGCGTCGTGCACCATCTTCACGCTCTGCAACGAACCAAATGAGGTTGGTGGCTCTGAGTCAAGCCAGCAGTTCGTCGTTTGCTGCTCTGTACGACCTGAGAAATTGTTTCTTGTTCCAGCAAATGTCCAAGGCGGTGAAGAGAAAAGCTGAAACTCTGCGACTTGGCTCCAACGCTCCTCAAGAATAGCCAAGAGCCCGAATTGGGGTGCGTCTTGATTATCCTCGTTCAACCAGAGCTAAAAAACAAGACACAAAAATAGCTCTACATCAGGCGATCCTGGTCCAGTTGTCACTCTTCATCTAGCAAAAGCGTATTTTACTGAGCTCACCATCGATCCGAGTTTAGATGCAGCAGCGGCTGTTTGTCTCTGACATCAATCAACTGCATCTGAACGTCTCCTTTGCTCTCTGTAATCGGCCGTGGTCGCTCGATGCACTAGCTTCCAGCTACCGACATGGGCTGTGCTGAAAGCAAAGCTGATCTTCACATTCTGGAAAGATATGCTGTTCAGCTGAAGAACCCCAAAGTCATCGCTGTCATGGACGCACTTGCAAGTTAGTTTATCTACATCCAGACCACAATCAGGTGCCAACTTCACAACTCACATGATTGCCGTGCTATGTCCTTGCCAGTTGACAGACGCGACGTTGGATTGCGATTTTATCGAGTCTTTGCATCTATGGACATGGAGTGAGAAGCATCAGTTTGGACCACCACCACCGATGATGTTCTGATTCTTGCTCGTCTGAATTGTGCAGCGGTAGCAATTCGATCGATTTGAACGAGCTCCATTGCTACTTCGGATTACCCCGAACAACATTTTCGGACCAGGTTTTCAGCGGGCTTGGTACGGTCAAAGCCATCTCTCCATCAGCTTTGTTTGCACTCACATCTTGTTTTCTCGGACGACTAGGCAAACAGGCATCCGCTCGCGCAGTCACTTTTGACGGTGCGAAGCTCGAACTAATCTCAAACTTGCGATGCATCACATTGACTCAAGAAGCGGAATGTGGCAGACTTCATCATGAACATCTGGAATTTCTGCACCATGACGGCGAACGACCTGTTCAAGCATGTGTTTCAAATTTACGGTAAGGTGATCGTTAGTCAACGCGAAGAAGTATGCGTATAGCTAAGATCATTTGTGCTCACATCCTCGGTATTCGCGCAGACGATGATCACAGCGGAACTTTAGACGCCGCGGAGTGTGACAGCTTGTTTCGTCTGCTCTATCACACAGACGAGCTCACTCCTGACATCAAGAAAATTCTGTCAGACGTCGACTCCAACGGCGACGGGTTGCTCAGTCTCGGTAAAATTCCTTCTTCCACTTCACCATACTTCACACTTGCGCACCGATGACGAATTTCACTTTATCGTTTGCACAGACGAATTCTTACAGCTCTGTTCACGAAATAAAACACTCATGAGTCCGATCTTCACTTTGCAATCAAGAGCTCGAGAAAAGGTTTGTTCTCACACTGCTGGATCTCAGAGGTATTGAGATCGTGATCTGTAGTCTAATTTGCCCTTGCTGTCTCAGTGTCTTAGTGCATCGTTCTGGACAAAAGAAAGCAAGAAACGACCAACACTGTTAGCGGGGCAGCACGATATCTTTTCACTAACGCAGAAAAATCTGCTTCCGAAAGAACCGAAAGAAGTCAGCACTATTCCTACCAAGGAGCCATTCGATCCAGTCATCGACAAATCATCCACTCCACCAACCTTGCAACCAAAAGCTTCCGAGCGTTTGGCAGCAAAACAGAAGCAGCAGGAGCTGAAAGCGCTTGAAACTTGGATCCAGGAGCATCGACAGCAGCCAGCGATCCAAGATTATTTTGTGGCGTTCTCGGACAAGTTTGTGAATGACTCACGGCTGAAGCGGCTCCTCGGAATCCCCAGACCTGGTTCAGATGACGTGAAGCTCATCACCGAGCTGCGGTATAATGCTGCTGTGAGCGCGAAGAGTACGGCCGGTGCACTGCTCGTCGTTATTGCTCACTTAACTTTTGATTCCACTAACGATGATCGTTCCGCATGCTCTGTATTTTTGCTGTATTAGGATTCGATGCAGCGAAGGCAAAGATGACTGAGATCTGGGAACTCGAACAGCAGACCATGATCGAGAGACGACATGAGGCTGTCAAAGGCATGGTCAAAGGCGTGTCAGCAAAGACTTTGCTCAAGCAAACGGGCAAACAGGTACGCATGACATGCATTTGCTTCTTACCTCAATACTTTGAAAACCGCAGCAACTTGACAGCAACCAATCTCCAACAATCGTAGTCCGCGGCGTCTGCAGTCGGCAATTATCTGCAAAAGAAACTGGACGAGGCTGAGCAGGACGTTCGGCGCCAAGTTCAGGAGAGATGGGACACTCTTGATCGCGCTGCCACCCACATCGCTCAGCAAGACCTCCAAGCATTCGACGAAGAGAACAATCACCAGCCGGTTGGCTCGCTCTTTGCAAAGGATGAAAGCGACCACCATTCTGCGCGCTCAGCTTTCGGTCACGAGCGCACGAAGGTCGTGCCAATCGACGCGGAGTCATGGACCGAGTACTACGACGAAGCCCTTGGCCGCTACTACTATGTGTCGTCGCTCGGATACTCTACTTGGGACTGCCCCGAATCGTATGTCGCACAGTGAGTGTGGGTGTTTCTTGAGCGAGTGAGCTCAATAGTGTCTGCAACAAAACTTTCAACGTCAAAATGAAAAAGGCACTCTCCCATTATTTAAGAAGAGATAGGCGTGAGCGACATATCGATGGATACAAACGGGCTTGGCACGAATTAGCGTGAAGCTGTTGCAAAAGACACTGGAACCACAGCGTCGCTCATCGCTGGTTGCTCGAGGTTACAGCTGCCTGGCAATGCGACTGGACGCGGCTCTCGTAGCCTTTCCACACTTGGCATGTGAACGCCAGGTCTTCGCGGAACACATCGCTTTTCTACAGAAGAACAAAGTGGTCAATAGGCAGTGAGCAAGAAGTGAGGACGCGGCCATAACGCGCGGCAGAAATATACAAAAACTGCGCACCTCAATCTGTGTGTTGATCTCCTTCATGACCTCGTTCAAGCGCGCCACCGAGCTTGTGATGCGCTGCAGTAGCGCCTATCCAACAACATTCAGGGAAAAAAGGCAAACCACGTTGAAAATGCCGACGTTGCCATTGAAGATGTTCGTTGTCACGCTGGGTGGCGTACCTTTTGCTTCTCTTCATGTGGATCTACATCACACGAGTAGCACATCGCATACACAAGCACACACAAGCGCACACAAGCACACACAACATGAGCGCGCATGCATTCAACGATAGGTGCGCATGCACACAGATGACGAGAGCGCGCGCGCCATGAACTTACTCTGCATGGCTTCGTTTGTTTGCTTTTTGGCTTTCGCGCGCGCATGCGTTGTCAGAAAGGAAACATGCGTTTGATTGGATAAAATTAAGGGAACCACTATTTTGACCCCATTTTTGCTAGGTTGCACCTTCGAAATTCAATTTATACATTTTGGTTTGATCATTTGATTCACACTAAGTGGCTATCTATGTCAACAAAAAAGAAATTGACATCGGACTTCTAACACGCACTCTATCTAATTGCTCGGTCAAACTCACAGCGTCGCCGGTATCAATCGGACCGGTTGAGTATTCTAAATCCTTTCCACCTTTTTTATGCAGACCTGGAGCTGACAGCATCTTGGTATGCCCCAGCAATTTTCCAGCGACTTTGCTTTCACATTGCCCCACACCTCCTTTGTCCACTGCACCGCTGTCAAAACACCAACCTTGTACGGATCTCCCCTTGTAGTGTGAATGCATTTCAGCACTGTTGTCGGCGGAAATGGCTCTTGAAGACAGCGGTGATCCCAGCGTCAAGAGGTTGATTGTATGCTATGGTGTTCGGAGTGAGCTTCTGGGCCTTGATGCCAGTCAGCTTGAGATCCTCCGTTTTGTGAGATCAAAAACAGGACGTGTCTCCTTTGCTTACGAAAGCGCCCGTCTATCTTGAGCATCCACTGACGAAAAACATCCGACCTCCTTTTTGTTTGCACCGTACCAAAGTCCGTAGTGCGCTGGTTTTCCCTAAACACATTTCGGTTTCATCGCGGAGCCGATAAAATAGAGAAGAAGCTTATCAGATCCATCTGCATTTGTTGCGAGCAGTACAGTCAATCTCTGTTTATTAAGCTTCCTTCCTGTAATAAGTAAAACATGAGTGTTGTCAGTACCTGGAATAAACGATAATTAGCCACACAAGCAAAATAAACTCACCTCTCTTAGTGCCTCGGCGACGAAAACTTCGTCGACGGTGAGCGCAGTAGTTGAACGCCGTTTCGTCGAGATTGTAGATGTCGGACTTCTCGAAGGCGATAGTCAGGTCTTGACACTCTCGCCGGTCCTTCGCAACTTGCGCTGGATTGCATGATCCCGCTTCTCCGTGGTCGGGCAGTGAACGAATCTTGTACCGCTTCTGGAACCACCACAGCCAGCCATTTGAGAACAGAAACGATCGACAGGAACCTGCAGATCGCGGGCTATTTGCTCAGCTTGTCCTCGAGCCGTGAGACCAGTGATCGAGGCCTCAGAAGAATTGACCGAATCCATCCATTGGACGAGCCCTTTCTCGAGATCGGGCAACTGTTGAACGAGTTTGCACTTGCGAATACTTCGATCCAGATCAGCTGAAAGCTGCAGTTGGTCATACGTTGGCCAAGGTCAATGTTTACAGTTGCAGTTGCACTTGTTGGTCCCCAATTCAAGTTGCATGTTGCACATATGC
>JAASGK010001049.1:0-12883 GCA_023334195.1 Globisporangium emineosum
CAAAAGAACCAGCGTATTCTGGCGTTTCTGACGGTACCTTTTTCGCGCCAAAAAGTTGAAAATTCAAACCAAACGAGTTCAAAATCTGACGGAAAAATCATTTTTTTGGACAGACCGTGACTTTCTGGACCAACTGTAGTGGACACGCGCAAATTCGCTTCCAAAAAATTCGCCAGATCCACAGTTCTGATTGGCTGATCGAGTTGGCCAATCATATCGATGGATTTCACAAATACTACGGAGTTGTGTGATCAAGTCCTGGTCGCGAAGAGGCGTCCCTTGACCTTTGGAAAGAGCGAGCAAATGCTCGTCCGGAAAATCGAAGAGGCGTGTAACTCTCGCAGCGCGAGCTGTAACCGAGGTTAGTTACTGCTCGATGATTTGCTGAATAACTATCTTTGAGTAGATACGATTGGCTAAAAACAGGACGAGTACATTCTGCAGACATATTGAAGTGCACCACAAGTATCATGCCCGTTCGACTTTGCGCAGTCACCCATTTCGCTACCGCGCAATGACTGCGCGAGTCCCACGAAGCCCCTGCGCCCATTCGCATGGGCTACTATTAGCGTGGCTAGTGATATGCGTCTCTCTAGCTGCATCATGTGCAAGTGCTGATGTGGACGACAACACCACCGCAGAGGCGGTAGCAATGTGTCTGACAGCAGGCAAGCGCGCGCTTGACCGCCACGAGACCAACAACGAGAAGGTGGTGGCGATCACCAAGAAATGCGAACGCGTCGTGATCGGAGCCACCAGCGACGGCACAGTGGAGCTGGACGTCAGCACCAAGAGCCTCGACATCGTGGTCAGTTACCCAGATGTCTCCTCACTGTGCACGACTACGTTATTTTGCGCATGTTACTACCGTGATCGGCGGGATGCATCGCGATATCTGGTAGTAATGCGTTATGCGTGCTGTGTGATTGCAAAAACCTTGCGTTCAACAACCTTGAGAGCTTCCCCAGCGTGGAGAACGGGGTGCCTGCTGAATTTGTACGTTTGCTCTCAGTTCGAAAGTAGCGCTCATATTCACTTACTTTTCCTATCAGGAACCTGAGCCAAAATCGATTCACCTCACTGGAAGATGTTCACCTTCCGAGCAATCTGATAAGTTTGTACGTTGAAATTCGATTGTTATGTCTCTGCTTTGTATTAGAAAATTGGAAACTGACTCGTAGTGTTGTCTTTGACCGCTTGTGTAGGGATTTGAGCTTTTGCCAGCTTGGGTTGGTTGAAAACGCAGCTTTTCCAAGTGTACTCGAGAACTTGTACGTGTCAAGCGGTACCCGAGCGGTACCCGAATGGCGACGTATTAGGTTTTGTTTGACTCTGTGGCATGATCTTTGTCGTACTTATGATCACAGACGGCTGGGCGGAAACTTGCTTCACGACCTCAAAAACGCTGAGTTCCCAGCGTCACTGAAAGTTTCTGTGTGTGTCTTTTCAAGTTGATACCAATGCCTTCTATTCCTTGTGCTTTCTTCACATTGAGCAGATACCTGAACGACCAGCCGCTTGGATACATCGATCCAGTCGTGTTTCCCCCCGCTCTTGAAACATTGCAAGTCCTCTCATTGTGATACGGTGTTTTCGGTGGCAGCACATTCTCACTGGAACTGAATCCAAGCATAGACAAGCATCGACCCCTCGATCTGCGCATATGCCACGTAACGTATCCGCGACAAACAATTTGTACCTTACCACCATTTTTGCACCGCATCCAACGACTTATCGCACTGACACTTTCGATCCGCACTGTATAGCCCAGCCACATTGCGCTGGAATCAGGAAGAGAAGTGTCCGTGGTCAGAGCTTCCAGACTTGGACGTGTGGACTTCTAGAGATGTGCCAGGGCTCTTGTCCCAGCAGCTCCACTTGAACCCCACTGCGTGTCTTTGTGAATGAAGCGTTGCCCCGAGAGAGCGCTTGAACGTCATTGAACTCCACGCGAAGCGTCAGCGTCAAGCGCACGCAGAGCCACTCCAACTCCGCTTTAAAATTATCAGCCCTTTCGACGCAAAAAATTCGACGAAATACATGAATTCGCTTTTTTGGATGTACCTCGAATACAAGAACCGCCATCCACTTCAACTTGGAACATCGAAAGGACGTTCCCTCGTATAAAACATCGGCGTTCCATTTGGATATAATCACTATAATTTCGAAGAATTCTAGCTGTGCTGACTTCTTTTGACCAGTTCGAAACGGAATTGGTTCGGCCAAGAATGGTGTGGTGTCTTTGCAAAACTCTGTTCTCAGTCCTGTGTCTCGTTCTTTCGGTCGATCTCAGGCTGAGTCACACTTGTACACTGTACCTACCTGACTTTACTTGGTAGAGCAGCTCGGATTTCGTAGTTTCCAGATTTCAGCCACCCCAAGAAAGCCCCCCAACTGTATTGCCAACTAGGCACGCACTACCTTCGAGTCCAATTCGAGCTGCTTTCGGTCTCACTTTCTTTTTAAAATATTCGGAGCGCTGGCGATCCGATCGGCCTAATGCTTCGGAAGAATGGACCGACGACACCTATCAAGACCTATTAGTATCTATTTATTACCAACACCACGAGAGTAGATGCACAAATGGATGAGATCAGCGTAGCACACATGCTAATACTAATTTCCTTTGATTCATTTCCAGTAGACTTTCGACCTGGAGGCATAAAGTGGCTGACTTCTTCCTATTATCCGTCTAACAGATCATTGTCTTCGGGTACCTGCTGATGTTGAAGCTGGAATGGAGCCATGTGTGCAAAGAAGAACGCTGTTTTGAAAGAGCTTCGACTTGGTTCTGAAGCGAGAGGAGCTAGAGTTCGATGTACGGTTGCGAGACTTTCTTAGCCCGGCCAAGAGCGTCATGAGGGTAAATGAACCATCAGAGTTGACCAGACCAACCAATAATAATAATCAAGAGGATTGCAGGATGTCGTAGATTAGTAGCTCTCACCTGACGAGTACGAGAAGGCTCGAGTGTTTCCATGTACTGTATAATAGTTGTTAGGCATCAGATGAGTCGCGAGGGTCACACACCTGACTCTCTCAGTTCCAACGCTCCAGCGTATCAAATCTTTGCCTTGATATCTGACGAGATGGATGCAGACAGCCAATCTGTCGTGGCTTTCTCGCTGGCCATGCGATGGTTGCACGAAATTTAATAATCAGCTCAACCTTGGTATATATAGAAAAATAACGGCTCGTAACCTGGGAATTACACTGCCACACATATATACACTGAGGAGAGAAAATATGGAAAATGCATCATGGGATTTCACGAGGAGGCGGAGAATACCGAAGCTCGCGTGCGCGCTCTTCGAGCCGCGTGACAATGTCGCCAAGAGCGTTACGCTCGTGGATTTCTTTCTCTGCTTTCACGTCATGACCGTCCCGAGTACGCAGCAACAACCAGAAGCTCTGGCCTCACACACTCGCCAGCAATTTCGCATTCATGGTCCATTTAGGCGCTTGGGGCTTAAACAAAGCGACGGCATACGGCGACGCTTCTCCATCTCTCTCCACAAGGTTCATTTCCAGATTTGCCTCGAGAAGCTCACAGCTGCCGACGAACCGTGTGCTTGACGAGTCGCTCCATTGCGCGTACTTGACGAGTCTCTTCATTGCATTGAAGTACTCGCCAAAATCCCACGCAGCAGCACAACAACGAACGACGAAAAATGGCTCGAAAGCACGTGAACACACAGGCGACCTACTATGATCAGCGCCAGACGAAGGACGCAAGGGATGAGTCCAAGCGCCGCAAGATGATCCGCTGGATCAAGTCCAAGATCGGTATCGAGAATGAGCGCGACGGCAGCAGCAGCAGCCGCAACTCCAAGCCTTCCCGCGAGCGCACGAGCCTCAGCCACAGCAACTCGAGCGGTGGCGGCACACACAGCTTCTCGAGCATGTACACAGGGATCCCGTACGGCCACCAGTTCACCACGCGAGAGCACCGCGTGCACGTGATCATCATCGGCGCGGGCATCGGCGGCCTCTGTCTCGCCCAGGGGCTCAAGAAGAACGGCATCCCGTTCACGGTCTTTGAGCGCGATCCGACGCCAAACTACCGTACCCAGGGCTACCGTCTGCGTATCAACAGCGCCGGGTACGAAGCGCTGAAGGCAAATTTGTCGCCTGAGAACTTTGAGGTGTTCTTGCGCTCCACGGGCCACTTCCAGCCGGGATTCAAGTACTTGGATGCCAACACGGGGCTCCCCACGGCTGCGAACGCTGCGTTCAGCCACAAGGCGAGCAAGATCGACAACGTATTCAGCGCCGACCGTGCGATGCTGCGCTCACTCTTGCTGACGGATCTGAATGACTACGAGATCCAGTACGGCCACGCGTTCAAACGCTACGAGATCCTTCCGAACGGGAGAGTCGAGGTGACGTTCGAGAATGGACGTGCTGTCGAAGGAAGCGTGTTGGTTGGCGCCGATGGCACGACCTCGCGAGTGCGCCGCCAGTACATCCCGCGCTCGGCGACGCTGCTGGACACGGACAGCGGCGCGATTTACGGCAAGACGCCGATCACGCCGGAGATCGAAGCGTTCTTCGCGACTGAGAGCACGACGATGATCACAAGCAGGAACCCGATGATGTCGCTCGTCATGGAGCCGCGCTGCAACACGCAGGTGAACCTGAAGGAGTTTGCCTCGACCTCTTCCTCTGGAGCCTCGGATATGCAAAACTACATTTGCTGGGTGCTCATCGCGCGAGCCCAGCACTTCCACACCTCGGAAACTGTGAGCGTGCAAGACCTGTTCTCGATGACCCCGAACGAAGTGGCGCAGCTCTCGTGTGACATGGCGAGGCATTGGGCTCCTCAGGTCCGCCAAGTGTTGGAGCACCAGGCGCCAGAGTGGTGCTCGTTCCTTCGCATCTCCACAACGTCGCCGAACATCAAGATCTGGCAGCCGTCCGCGGTGACGCTCATGGGCGACGCGGTGCACACGATGGCGCCCGCGGGCATCGGCTGCAACACGGCGCTCCAGGACGCGCGCGTCCTCGTCAAGAACTTCAAGGAGCACGGCGTGGGCATCGACGCGATCGCCAGCTACGAGCGCCGCATGCGCGAGTACGGCCGCGAGGGCATCAGCGTGAGCGTCGAGGCCGGCAAGAAGATGTACGACCTCCCGCCCATCGAGCAGATGCGCGCAGTCGTGTACTGAGATTGGTTTGCTCTTAGGTGTCCAGTGTGTGTGATGCGTCCATCTCTGAATCCCTCTTTAAGAGCATTTTAAAGAGGTAAATAGTGTACTGATTTAACGACATTTAGAGTGATAACATACCTCATTTTTTAAATAATAAAACCTTTAATAATGAATATCGAAAATTTACCCTGTTATCTTTAAACTCTAGTGCTTAGCGAAAACAGTATAAAAAGGGTTATTCTATAAAAAAATAGACCGTTCAAACACCGGTTACGTGTTATGGCTCAAAATAATAATAGGAACATTTTTAGACAAAATTCCGGACACGTTTGTATGGGTTTTGCTATATTAAGGTGCCCGGATTATTGTCGGCTTGTTGTGGGTACACTCATAACCGACAATATTCCGGACACCTTAATATAGCAAAACCCATACAAACGTGTCTAAAAAATTCAAATAGGGAATTCCGATGCAAAAAGTCCGCTTAACCAAAGCAGGACACTTGCGACAAGCTCAACACTTGCACAAAAAGTCCAGCTCAGCTTAGCTCGGCTAGGCCCACGAAAAATGTACTCTTTTTAGTAAAAAATGATTTGTTTTCTTTTGCGATCTAATATTTCTGGGCAAAAGCTCCCAAGACGCTATTGAGATAACCATGTGGGCTGGCAGAAGGCACAATGAACCACTGTGAGCGTGACTCTTCTTCTTCCACTCTGAACTGGAACCTGCGACAAATCACCACCACTGTTGCACACAAGCGATCTTTCTGTCAACCTTCAGAATCGCTCACCACCAAGCAAATTCAAGTTGCTGGGCACCAGCCAGGAAGATGGGGCCACGCGCCAGTCGCGTCAGCGAAGCACGCGATGGCGCAAGGCACAGAGAGAGTGGTCTCGTACAAGTAGCAGAGGTTTTGCTTTTGCACCCATCGGCGTTTTTGATGGATTGGGCGGCGCTTTCATTTCTTTTGTGTCCAGTGGGCTGGTCTGCCATGAACCTACTTTACTACAGTACTTTGCCTGTCATGCACGCGCCTGAGTCGTCAAAGGTATCGAATCGGCACATGAGCTCACTGCGCATCAAGCACACGCACAGTTTCGTGGTGGGTCCTCATGCTTCGCTTCTCTTCATTTTCGGAAAACCCAACCACCTCTGACGTGGGACTTCTGCGCAGCCTGCGCCTTTGCGTCATTATTGGCACCCTCAACCCCAATGACTCAACCAACCCCACCATGACGAATCGAACATTAGGCCTCTATCCCATTGAGATCAGTTTTGAGATCGGGCTTTGCTGTCACTGTAACCGGCACTGGCACCACTCGACCCCCGTTTCTGTGTGCGGTCACCTCCAAACGTCGGAAGGGTGGCGCTGTCAACTCGAGCCAACACAACACACTCGAAAATGCTTGTGTCTCGTGTGTCTTTGGACCGCTGTGGTGACTGGGAACTGGCTGAGAACCATCGCCGCACATGCGCACGCGACGCGCCACCAGCTCAGTCGCAGGGCAAGAAGACCACGGCAACAACAAGGACAAGGGCCGTCAAGGTCCTCCTCAAAGGCTTTCCTCCTCTCCTTCTATATTTTCTTGAGCTCACTTCAGAAAACCCGGGTGAATGGACAAGCGGCGCTGTAAGTCTGTCTCCCGACCTGTGTGGGGGTGAAGTGAGGATTTTGTTCGTCTGACTTGAATTCAAAAGGACAGGTCATCTAGAATGCTGCGATTAGCGAGCGACCTGGCGATGACGCAGCAGCCAACCGTCAACAGGCAGCGCAGGCGAATGAACACCCATCAAAATGTATATATGACCGACTGTGTCAGAGCGCCTCATATAGTGAGCCTTTCTCTTAGTGTTGAGCTCAGCAAAATACAAAATACAGGATAGGTGGGTGTCCGACTTGATACAAACAAATAACCGGACTTCGGCCGACATCTCTCTCTAAAAGCGCGACATGTTCGCAGTGGGCCGCGTATCTTTGTGTGTGGCACGAATCGTAATTGAAGGCGCAGTGGCTCGTCGCGATTATGCGGGCGTCTGATATGAATATGCTCGCTCTTGTCTGTTGTATGAAGCTCTCGGTCGAAATAATATCAAGCATGTTGATTGAGCATATATGGTTGAGTCTCCGTGTGTGTGTTTTGGTGCATAGCGAGCCCGCCAAGTCGTAATCGCGGTGGAGGCCAAGTACACTCGCGCGCCTTACAACACCACCACACAGGACATGGTAATAGTGTAATGATTTTGAGGTGTACAATAATCACACTGTCGAGTTTGGCTTCGTTGGGTGGGTGCTACAAGTGCTTGTCTTTGGTTGTTTATCGAAAGAAAGTTAAAGCTTGAAATTTGTATGGTTCCGAATATAAGAACCCCGGGGCGAGGTTCCTATATCGAGGTTCTATTTGGAAAAAAAACAAGTTTGTTTTATATCACCAACCAAACACGAAGGCGTCAGCTCAGCTATCCTTGCTCGCGCTGCATGACCTTGTCACCAAGAAATGCGCGTGGCTCGTCCAGGACACGCGCGACGCTGGAGACTTGCAAGCGCGCTCCCAAATCCGCCTTTGGGCTCCAAATGGTCCATCGGGTTGCCTCTTCTTAAGCGCTCGAGTCTCTTTTGCTGGTGAGTGGTTGCTCATTCTCCAAACTGCTGCCTCCTGCTCAAGAGCCTCCCTCCAATCGTCCACAGTACTTCAATATCCGTCACCAGCAGTACCCCGTCGGGTATCCATCCATTCCTCTCGAGCTTCCAACATCCTGAACTCTTCTGTCTATCTACCATGGGCCGCAAGCAGCAAGTGGACACGCACTATGACCAGCGCCACTCCAAGGACGTCACAGACGAGTCCAAGCGCCGCAAGTTCCTGCGCTGGGTCAAGGCCAAGGTCGGCATCCAGGAAGACCCGAAAGCAGCGCTGCGTCGCCAGCTCAGCAGCAGCACCCGCAGCAGCCGCGAGTCCCTCGAATCACGCGACTACAGCGTCGCCTCGACCATGTACTCGACGTCGACGATCCCGTACCTGGACCAGTCGCTCGCGTCGTCGTACAACCACCACTACAGCCACGCCAGACGCGTGCTCATCATTGGCGCGGGTATCGGCGGACTCTGTCTGGCCCAGGGACTCAAGAAACAAGGTATCCCGTTCACGGTCTTTGAGCGCGACCCGACGCCAAACTTCCGAACGCAAGGGTACCGCCTGCGCATCAACAGCTCCGGGTACAAGGCGCTCAAGGCGAACCTCACCACCGAGGACTTTGAGGTGTTTCTCCAGTCTGCGGGCAACTTCCAGCCGGGGTTCAACTACGTGGACGCGGAAACCGGGAACGCCGCGCCGGAGAACGCGCCGTTCACGCACAAGGAGAACAGCATCAAGCACTTCTTCAGCGCTGACCGCGCGATGCTACGCTCGCTGCTGCTGACCGATTTGAACGAGAACGAACTCAAGTACGGCCACGCATTCACGCGATACGAGGTGTTGCCGAACGGGCGTGTGCAAGTGTGCTTTGACAACGGACACAGCGCGGAAGGCAGCGTTGTGGTCGGTGCAGACGGCACGACCTCGCGCGTGCGCCGTCAGTACCTGCCACGCGCTGCGCCGCTTCTCGACACGGACAGTGGTGCGATTTACGGCAAGACGCCGATCACGCCCGCGATCGAGCGCTTCTTCGCCACCGAGAGCACGACGATGATCATCAGCGAGAACCCAAAGATGTCGATCGTCATGGAGCCGCGCTGCAACACGCAGGTGGACGCGTCCGAGTTCGAGTCGGGCGGCTGGACGGGGCTCCCGGACCTGCAGAGCTACATTTGCTGGGTGCTCATCGCCCGAGCCAAGCACTTCCACGTGCGCGACGACATCACTGTGCAGGATTTGTTCTCCATGACACCTGCGGAGATGGCGGGACTCTCGTGCGAGATGACTCGGCACTGGAACCCGCAGGTGCGCCAGCTTCTGCAGTACCAGTCCCCCGAGTGGTGCTCGTTCCTTCGCATCTCGACCACGTCGCCGGACATCCGACCGTGGCAGGCGTCGCCCGTCACGCTAATGGGCGATGCCGTGCACACGATGGTGCCTGCGGGCATCGGTTGCAACACGGCGCTGCAGGACGCGCGAGCGCTCGTGCACTACTTCAAGGAGTACGGCGTCGGCGTCGACGCGATCGCCGCCTACGAGCGCCGCATGCGCGACTACGGACGCGAAGCGATCGTCGTGAGCATTGACGCCGGCAAGCAGATGTTTGGCCTCCCACCAGTCGAGCAGATGCGACCAGTGATGTACTGATTCATCACGCAGTTGTTTGGGTTCTAGGAAATAGGAGTCGACTCGGTGGCGGGCAGTCGTCTCGGAGCGATGTAAGTGTATCGCACTGCAGCACCAGCAAGAGTGCCAGCGATAGGTTTATATAAGATATTTATGTTGATTTTTGATTCCATGCTCTTCTGCTTCAGTTGGGGTCTTCTCATTTGGGTTTTGCTTACTATTACAATAGTAACTTTGAGTCCTCCGAACGAGGCTCCAAGCTTTCCATGATAGTATACGTATTAAGTGCATGGTTACGCGTGTTACATTTGCTTGTGCCTGGTGTTAACCGGTTCAGGATATTGCTGTAAACGGTTAGACTCAACTAAACAACACGGACAGAGCCTCACCGCCAATGTTGTGGCTTTGTGGAGTACCTGAAAGCGTCCTTCGATCCTGATCGACTTGCGGGAAACATCGCGCTGAGCTTTTAGTAAATAATGTGTTGCTGTAGTTTGCAGTACAAGGACGCATGCTTCCTTCCTCTATGGAGTGGGACGCAAAGGAGCCTTTGCGATGGCGCTTGTTGTCCAGTGAGTGCCCTGAATAACTGAACCCACCACCCAGCTTTTACCTGAACTCTTCTCAAACTTTTGTGAACACACGCATAGGTTGAAGTTGCGCTGGGTGGGTTTGAGAATGGCTCCATTTTACGTATCGCATCAGTAAACTAAGGAAGTCAAGTGGCAAAAGCCCTCAACAAGGCGTAAGAAGTACATGACGTTAAAACTGTTTGTATGTATTTTGCTGCGGGGGGCATGACAAGCCTCGCGTCTCTTTGCGTCCGTCCGCTGGTGTGAAATCCCAGAAGACTCAATTCACTTGATGAGCAGAAAAGTGGAGCCATCTCAGGTCTTCACCTCCACCCTTTATATTAAATATCACTTTACAACAATATAGTATACGGGTAGTAACCATATTGAATTACCACAAACGTATTATAAACAGGTTTACATACTATAGAAAGGAGGAGATGTGCGAAATACATATTGCGTGTCTTTTCCACCCATGGTGAATTGAAATGGAAAGAGCCAACACGCTCCTGAGGCTTCATCGATTGATTGCGGCCGCGGCAGAGCAGAGCTGAATGCCTGGTTGGCGGTAAGCTTACGCGCTTGCCGGTGCATTCTTTTGTGTGGCGTGAGCTACCAACTGCTCCTGCGTGGCCATGTCGCCAGACAGATGGGGCCCCGGCGCCACCCACACCAACCAGAGCTTGGTTCATTCCCCAACTATCTCGATGAGTCAAGCAACGCCGGCGACTTATCATCTGATACCACCACCATCACCACCACCGACGCCCATACGCCGTTCCCCGTCGTGACGACTCCTCGAAGCCAGCTAGCTACGTAATGGCACGCCAACAGGAGCCCGCGGCGCGGGTTGAGTTCTACGACCAGCAGCCGACAAAAGACGCCAAAGACGAGTCCAAGCGCCGCCGGTTCATCCGCTGGATCAAGACCAAGATCGGCATCCCCTCGGCCGGCGACTATGACGTTAAAAGTGAAGAGCCGCAACCCGAAGAGCTACGTCGCCAGGTGAGCAGCACCAGCAGCATCAGGAAGCTACTCTCCAAGTCCTCAAGCATCAGTACCAGCAACGCCGACACGCAGTTCATCGGCAGCGAACACCGTGTGCACGTGATTATCATCGGCGCAGGCATTGGCGGGCTCTGCCTCGCGCAGGGGCTCAAGAAGAACGGCATCCCGTTCACGGTCTTCGAGCGCGATCCTTCGCCCAACTACCGGTCGCAAGGCTACCGCCTGCGCATCAACAGCACGGGCTACGATGCACTCAAGGCGAACCTCTTTCCCGAAGACTTTGAGGTGTTCCTACGCTCAGCAGGCCATTTCCAGCCGGGGTATAAGTATGTGGATGCGCAGACAGGTGGGAAGGCGCCAGCGAGTGCCGCGCCGTTCAGTCACGGTAGCCGGACGAGCAACGTGTTCAGCGCGGATCGATCGATGCTGCGATCGCTCTTGCTGAGTGATTTGAACGAGCACGAGATCCAGTACGGCCACGCGTTCAAGCGCTACGAGGTGCTTTCGAATGGGCGCGTCGAAGTCACGTTCGAGAACGGAAGGATCATCGAAGGCAGCGTACTGATCGGCGCTGAAGGTACAACGTCTCGGATACGGCGGCAGTACATCCCAAACTCCGCGACTTTGCTTGACACGGACAGCGGCGCGGTGTATGGTAAGACGCCGATTACGCCCGAGATTGCCAAATTCTTCGCTACCGAGAGCACAACGGTGGTGATCAGTGATAAACCCAAGATGTGCCTCGTGATGGAGCCGCTCTGCTCGACCGACATCAACAAGACCGAGTTTGCCGAGGTATCGTCGTCGCTGTCTGGGTTCCCAGACCTTGGGAACTCCATTTGCTGGGTGTTGTTTGGACGCGCCAATGATTTCCACTCGAGAGACGACAGCAGCGTGCAGGATCTCTTTAGGATGAGCCCGAACGAAGTAGCAGCGCTGTCGTGCAAGATGACGCGGCACTGGGCTCCTCAAGTGCGTCAGATCTTAGAGCAGCAGGCGCCGGATTGGTGCTCGTTCCTTCGAATATCGACCACGTCGCCGCAGATCAAAGCGTGGGAGCCAACGGTAGTGACCCTCCTCGGTGACGCAGTGCACACAATGGTGCCAGCGGGCATCGGCTGCAACACCGCGCTGAGAGATGCACATATGCTGGTCGAGTTCTTCAAACAGTACGGCGTGGGACTCAAGGCGATCGCAGCATACGAGCGCCAGATGCGGGAATACGGGAGCGAGAGCGTCACGACGAGCCTCGAAGCCGGCAAGAAGATGTTCAACCTGCCGCCAGTCGAGCAAATGCTCGTGGTGGCCCATTGAATGATAGCATATTATTTAATAATCCCACGCCCACTGTTGGTAGCAGGCACGTGTGTCTGCAGATACAGACACTCTATGGGCGATTTTATATACCTTGTTGTAGAAAATACTTTGGATGGGCGTGTTGGTTTGCTTTGTGAGTTGGACTCTGGGCCAGTCTAGGGGTGTCCATTGGGCGGTGTACATTGTGCACGCATGAACATTGATTGACCCACAACAGCGAAGGATTGCTACTTGTGTGGTGAGAAGTCCAGAATTAAGATAATGGGGATGGCAGTACTGGTACTGTGTTGACTGGCGTGCAGTCGAGCGTTCAGGCCGTCGAGACATTTTGATTGTTCCAGTGAGCGAATTTACCAGATTTTACAAGACTTGTGTTTGGCCCATAATAAGCCTTTTTATGACCAGTTGTTGCAGATATAGTGTGTTTAGACGCCCTTACAGTGCACGTCAAAAAGTTAAGGACAGCAAAAAAATTAAATTATGTGGATTTTTTTTCGAGTTTTGCGTTTGCGGACGAGCTTTTTTAGTATGTTAGAGAACATCATTAGGACACTCTCGTGGTGAAATCGCAGCTCGA